>WURT03411962.1:0-22992 GCA_009936505.3 Holothuria glaberrima
TCATAGAGCATTAGGAGCACATGTCCATATGTAGTGGAGCATGGGGATCATGCGTGATAACCCCGAGGGGCCGAGGGCAGGCTTATGCTGTAGCCATATGCCGACCTTTGAAACTTTTTCAAATATCCTGTTACGTAATAAGGATGCTTGTGTGCCAGGCAAAAGCTTATACTGTAGCTGTAGAAAGTGCATATTTCTTTTTTTGTTATTTTGTGTGGCACTAACGTACTGGTTTTAAGTTAACTTTTAATAAAATGTCATTTACTCTGTTGGAATATTTCTTCGGATGAAGGAACAAAAAAAAATATCCTACCATTGTGCAATTCACTAACGTGTCGCGTGGAGATTTCCACAGAAAAAACCGGGTACTCCCAAATCGGGTAACCCTAGGATGTCCTGAAAAACGGGGCTGGGTCGCCCGAAAAACGGGGCTGGGGTAGCTCCTGGGGGGTAAGACCATGCACCCTAATCACTACTCTCTGGGGCAGTTTCCCCATGCCCCCGTAGGCTACGGCCCTGGTCGGGGACCCTTGTCCAAAGGGCTTTGGGTTAGGTTACCGTAACTTTCTCTTGTTTTCTCTCATCACTAGGTTCAATCATAATAAAAAGGTTTGAAGATCCATACATGGACGAATTTTGCCTTCGTTGGACAGAAGGACGTTCCCTCCTGGCTCCTAATTAGTTCCCAAATGATGTAAACGTTATCTCACGATTCTCAAAACCTACCTGTGGTATTGTATCATTCAAGAAATTTTCTAGCCGATTGGTTCACAGTATTCCGCACAGTCATGAATGATGAAGCAGCACGTACAGATTCATTTGTTTCATAAACCGGACATCTCTTTTGGTTATTTCTACATTACTTTTATAAAGAGACATGATTACCCTTGAAAGTTTTGTAAGCAAAATGGAAGTTGTCAGTAAGTCTACCGCCGTCTTATTCATCTATTAGCCAATCAGGCCGCAACCTGAGTGAATATGGAGAGAAATCGTATAGTTTCCATATCAGTCGTTTCGATGACTGCAATCATTATCACAATAGTAACAGTTAAAATGAATGAATTTGACAAAGGTTTCATCATAAAACCGTATAAACAAGAGCAGGTCCCTGCAATGAGGCAGGTATTTTATGTCGATCAAGAAAGCAGGAGAGCGGCCCCTACTTATTCAAATGAGTCATATTTTGAACATTCGCCTATTTTCACTAAAAACCAATTTCATGATGAGAGACGCTCTAGAAATTCCAAAAAATGTGTAGTAAACATATTGATTTATAAAAATGGTTGGTCACTAATTGGGAGGAAACCTAAAACTTATCACTGCAAAGACCTTGCCTGTAGTTTCAAGCTGTCTTACAGCAACAGACCGAGCTCACTGAAAATGAAAGATATAGTGATTTTATACTTACGATCCGAGTGGAGTTGGAGTGAACTTCTACAAGTGCGACCTTCAGGTCAAATTTGGATTTTCTACAGCCGGGAAAGTCCCCTTCACGATCAAGGTATTATGCCTCCCTCCCATCTTCTCCATAAAACGTACAACTGGACGATGACGTACCGACACGATGCGACCATCCGAGCTTCGTATGGTGCTTACATACCAGGAGAACCCGATGTTCTTGAGAATGATACCAGAAACTGGGCGGCAGGGAAGACCAAATTGGCCGCGTGGATGGCTTCCAACTGTTACATTTCTGGTTGGCAAAGGGTCCAATTTATGAAAAAATTCAGTCGCAAGTATCTCCATGTCGACATGTATGGGAGTTGCGGTACTTTAAAATGCCCAAAGGATGAAAGGTGTAGAAACTTACTTTCAAAGTATAAGTTTTACTTCGCTTTAGAAAACTCTTTATGCACGGAATACATCACCGAGAAATTCTGGCGTAACGCCTTGCAGTATGGTTCGGTGCCAATCGTATACGGAGCTGCGAAAGAGGATTACGAACGACTAGCGCCACCCCATTCTTTTATTCACCTTGCTGACTTTAGGTCGCCCGAAGAATTGGTGAAGTACCTCGAAACTTTAGACAAAAATGACACGCTCTATAATGAGTATTTTGAATGGAAGAAAAAAGGCAGGATTGAAGTCAATAGCTTGGGCAAAATTTTCCTTCCTAAAACATTTTGCAAGATGGTGCAGAAGTTCTTAGAAATTAAAAACAAAAACGGAAATGACGTACAAAGTGAAATGCCACCTTTGAAAAGCTGGTGGGAAGATTCCTGTAAACATGATGGTGTTTGTCGTGTTGTTAACAAAGTATTAAAAAGATGACGAGTCTTGGAAATGGCTCACATGAACTACTTTATTTTCTCAGAAGAAGAGTAGCATATATAAAAAGGGAAAGGGCTACATCTTCTGGAAAGATACCCAGGTGGGCTAGGTTATGGATAAATTACCAACTATGGTGTACTGCAGACAAATAGATGCATCATTACATTCATTAAAGTACCGTATGCAAAGATACGGAAAGGACTTCTTTTTAAACATGTATGCATCTGTTAACAGTTTTGCAGAGAGAGGCGTATGTTAAGTTTAAGTTTAACGTTTTGAGGGTCAGGAAGCCATGAACACCGGCGAGATTCGCCTTCTCTTTTCGACTAGTGCCCAGAGGTTAACGAGGATGGGGTGTACTAATCGCTCCCAATCCTGCTCCCGGGACCGCCATTTAACGTCCCCATCCGACGGACGTGAGTGTATCTCCAGTCTTTAGCCACTTTCCCAAAGGCTAGGAGGGTGGAGGTTCCTTTCTCTGCACCACTGCTCAACAGCTGAGTCGGACAACTTCCTGAAACGTACAAACAGATTCCCAATTAAAATTCGTCAATTTAAACCCCCTCAACATCACTGTGAACAGCTATGCTGAACAAGTAAATTTTGTTCCCAGAAAATTTCCAAGGGGATCCACCGGGATTTGATCCGGGGACCTCTAGTGTGCAAGGTAGTACACTCAACCACCAAGCCAACTCTACCCACCCTACCTGTTAGGCTCACAGAGATTTAATTAGCCAGCATATCTCCAATTTTTTTAGACGATGGGCAACCTTTTGGCAAACATAGACTATATAAAAGCGCAAGGGCGTTTCCAGGACCGTATTTATGGGGGCAAAATATGCCCCGACACTATCTAAGCGGAGCGCCACCATAGTTTGCGCGGAGCGTACCAAGAAAATTTTGACAAAAATGCCTCCCAGATTGCAGGAAATGGCACTTTCTAGGTATTTTAAATTAGTGTAACCGTTTCAATTTTTATATCTCATGTTTTAGAAATTTACAAGGGCGAACATTTCATACAGTAAATTACAATTTTAAGAGAATAATTTTGATTTCAAATTGCTTTTTTTATGAGCTCTGTTTAGTGTGTTGTTTCAAATGCGTGGGGTAAGCTGTTTTTTTTTGACTGGGTGGGGTGCTGAACGTTGTTTTGGACTGCCGTCCTGGGGGAGAGGTCTAAGGGTAGGGGGCGTCCCCTCCACTTTGGATAATTTTTGAATATTTAAGGGCTCTTAGACGCAATGTGGTGAAACATTTTGCAATTTTTTTTCATTAATTACAGACTAGGTCAAACACTTGTAAGCTTTACAACAGTCAATTGTCAAACTGTTAAAAGGAAATGTATAATAACGTGTCATTGACAATGGTCAGAACATATGATAATAGACCGACAAAAAAAAAAAAAAACATTAAAACATAGGAAACAATTGTCTTTCCAAAATGAAGACGTTATAATACTCAATGGTGCCGCCAGACTTTCGTGATTGGGGGCACCACCGATGATGTCGTAATGCTAACTCAGTTTAAAGTCACATGTGTGCGTAATTTGCACCTCGTGTGTCCTTCTTTCGTGCAGAGCAATGAGAATCCGCCTTCTTTTGTCACTTCATAAAGGTGCCGTCCTGGTGGAGGAGTCTAGGGGGAGGTGTCCCTCCCCTTTAAGAAAATTTTGTTAATTTAATTTTGATTAGATGCAATATGGTACTATCTTCGGGACATTTTTGGAGCTAATCATATATGGCTGGAAAATGTCCATAATTTAGTGAATTCTATTTTTTTGTTTATGGATATAAGAGAAGATCATTCTAAGAGAAGAAAACGTCAACAGATCTCCTGAAGCCCCCTCTTTTTGGCTACTTTACTGCCTTCTATTCGGGGTAGTTTTGTATATCAAAATACGTGCGTGGAGTGCACAGAAATATTCTTTGACTATTAACAAAATTTTCCTTTGCTTCCTTTTGCATTATAAAAGGGTATCTAAGGCTGGCAGATACCTGTATGGGTCCTCCCGGAAGCTCTGGATCAATTACATAAAATGGAACAATGCCATAGTGCTTACAGTGGCATAGCCAGGATTTTTCTGTTTGCCATGCAGTATGATGTGTGATCGCCGGCTTGGGGGAGGGGTCTAAGTGGAGGGGGTGATTGAAATTTTTTGAAAAATTAGTTTTCCTTACATAAAATCTGGTGTCACATATGCTCCCTTTGAAGTAAAAATTTCCTGTTAAAAATTTTAATTACTTTAGGTACTGAAAAAACCGGTATCAGTAAGAAGGGCCATTTGGCCCATGCCTCCCCCTAAATATGCCTCTGAATGCTCATTACCTGACATCCAAATGATGATATAGAGCATGATGCCGAGCACTTTAAAACTGTTGTATTTTTACAGTAAATATGAACGAAAATCCAGAAGAACAGCTTCCATTAATGGGGAATGTGCGGGAGGGAGAGGTGCAGGAAGGTGATGTTAGACATCCCTGATAGGTATAGCAGAAGGAGTGAAGGTCTCACAAGCGCGGCTCAGAATGCTTTTTCGTCGTAAGTGTATTACCAGTCACCATCTATACCGATAATGGCTGCACGCGAAGCGCTCGGTAAAAATTTCTGAAAACTGTACTACTGCAAATACGTACTTTCAAGTTCCAACCCTCCACATCATGCTACAAATTGGATTGAAAGATCCCATATTGATGCAACACCCCAAAAGATGTTTGGAGATGATTTTTTTTGTTTTTTTTTTAAATTGTTGTGATCACCATGTATTAGTACCTTCATAATGGTCATGAGATGGAATGCGAACCGCAGCGCCGAAACTTTTTGTTAAATAAGATTTCCGTGAAAAAACCTGCAGTCAGAATATGCATCGAGACACTTTCAATTGCCGAACAAACATATATGCCACTCAAAAAGCCAGTCTTTTACCTAGTAATTCGTAAGAAGCTTTGGAATTTTGCTGCTGTGCTTCTCTGGGAGTTGTTATCGAAAGAACCTGATAATAAGAACAACATTGTGGTAAGGTTTGAAGCGCGCAGAGCGCGCCTAAATTTTGATAGTTTGCGAAGGATTTGCGAAAATTCTGATAGTTTGAGAAACATTTGTGATAGAAAATAATTACAATAGATCAATCACTTGGTCGAAAACACACCTCACCCCACCCCCTAAATAAATCTATAGCTTAAACGTCTTTTTGGATCATTTAAAAAATTTCTCCTCTTTTTCTCTCCTTTCTTCATTTTTTCTCCCTTTTTTCGCTTTTTTTTATTTTTCCTCATTTTTCAGTGGGGGCCATGGCCTGCTGGGCCCCCTGGATACGCCGGTGTAAAAGCGTATATGGTCACCAACATATTTACATATCGCAGTGTTGTAACAGGTATAGTCACTGACACGGATTTTAGTCGTCGGAATCTTTAATTCCCTCATAACTTAAAGGGAAAATGCAGTCACCCCAATTTGGATTATTGTAGTAGTCTCCCCTTTTTCATGAATTGCTATTGAGAATCATGTGACAATGTCTTTCGCACTGAATTGTGACGTTTAAGAGGAGTAAGCTCCTTGGTTTACCTTGAATATGCAATATTTAAGTCCTGAAATATCATGTTAAATACTTGGAAGAGAAATAAGAAGAAAGTGTGAGATCTATCTTTGTTTCAAAATAAGTTTGGGGTGACTGCCTATGCTCTCTATTTATTTTGTCTCGAGTCAAATAAATGACTTGACTGAACTCTGATTTCAATATAACTCGGAAAAAAAGTGTGGCGTGCCACATGTGAACACACATAATCACGTGTGGAAGAGCATATGAAAATACATAAGGAAAAAAGTGTGGTAATACGTGGTGACACATGTGGTATTGGAACCAATCTGACACACAGGACCACGCTTTTCCCTGCATGATTGCCACACCTTGAAATCTGGGTCAAAGTGGGGAAAGCTGTGTCAAGTCGAACCATGGGGCAAACCAGGGCAAAATGTGACAAACAAGGCCAGTGAACGAAATCGAACTATTAAATTTACTTTACTCTGGACCACACTTCTCCACACATTTTCATACTTTGCCTACTTTACCCTAGTTTGGCTCCTGTTACATGTTTCAAAGTGCGTTTTATGGTTTTCCACACATTTTCTCATGTCCAAACTGTGGAAATGCAGGTGAATGCATGAAACTTTGGAAATGTGTGTCAACTGTTTATTAATGGCACACATTGTCACGCAAAAATTCACTGAAACTTCACGCCTCTCCCCACCCCACCATAGTTTTGCACAGTTTGACACAGTATTTCACGTGTGGTATTGGAACTTTTGCCACACAATTTTTTTTGTAAGGGCAGGGGCTCTCAATGTTATACCACATTCCTATGATTTTATGTGTTATCACTGTTGCAATAGCCAGCAGAGGCAAATCAAGGGTTTGGAGAAAGGGACTCAGTTCAGGGCGGTGTCCATTTATTCCCCCTCAGAAAGTGCCTGCATAGTAAGCAGTGCCCGAGTCTAGGCATTCTTAATTTGTGTTGTGTCGTGCGGGATCAAAGCCGACCTAGGCCCCACCAAGGTTGGGACTGAGGTGAGAAAATTTGATATTCAAAACTCGCCAGATGGCAGTAAACGCAACGCAAATTTGCCATCATGCGTGAGTCGCCTGCCTATAGGAAGAAGATGAGGCAATCTTAAAATACAAAAGTGTCATTAAGGCTCTGCGGCGATTACCATCGGAGGGTAGCCAGTATGGGGGAGAAAATTGGCATCCCAAACCCGCTAGGTTGGAGGAAATACCAGTTTTAGCCTAACGTTTTTACAATATTTTTGCATTCCATTATGTGTGGGAAAAAATGTGGCATCTAAAGGCAGATTGCACTCAAGACATTGCACGTAAAAAAACTTTCTGGCTCCTATTACATTCCGCGGGCTGTATTGTTATGGACGTCGCTGGCTGCAAATGACATGCGGACCGTCACCAGGTCACTTGCGAACCTAGGTATTGGGCCTTCTCCCGACCTTAGTGGAAACAAAAACGGATTTATCAGAAAAAAAAATAGAATCTCGCGTTTGAACTTTTGAATCTGAAGCAAACAGCATAGTTCAATGAGCCATAGATTCAAAACTGCATGGAATATATATCTATTACAACAAGTGAAATGTTCTTATTTTGATTCGCGGTATGTTAGAATATGCAGCAGAGTGACTATACGGTATGGAATATTGGATAAAACATGTATATCAATTTAGCATGGACATTTTAAAAAACGAAATCAGTACATATTACAAACATTCCCAATTGTATATTGCGATCGTTTCTTCTGGTCGGTCCTTTAGTAACACATGGGAGCACGAATCAGGGGGTGGGGATTACATCACCCCCGGATTTCATGAAAAATCGATTTTTTTGGGGGGCAGACGTATTGTGAAAACTCAAGCAATTTGATAGGGTAACTTAGGTTTTATCTCGGGGCAAAATCAACTCCACCCCACGCCCATAGGCGTAGGAAGCAATTCAAGACTGGGGGGCTGAACCTTGTTTTGGAACCCGTCCTGGGGGATATGTCTAAGGGAAGGGGTGCCCCCTCCCCTTTGGAAAATTTTTCATATTTCAGGGTCCTTAGATGCAATTTGGTGCATCATTTTGAAAAAAAAAATTAAGGTAAATTAATGCATTTTTTTACTTTTCTTAGTCCTTTGGAAAAAGTTTTGCTATTTGAGGGTCCTTAGATGCAATTTGGTGCATCATTTTGGATAAATTCTAAGGTGAATTACTGAAATCTTTTTATTTTTCTTAGCCCTTTGGAAATTTTTTTGTTATTTTGGGGTCCATAGATGAAGTTTGATGCATTATTTTGGACAAATTTTAAGGTATATTACTGAACATTTTTGAAAATTCTAAGTCCTTTGGAAAATTTTTTGATATTTGAGGGTCCTTAGATGCAATCTGGGTGCATTATTTGGACAAATTCAAAGGTAACTTAGGGCAAATTTTTGACATTTCTTACAGAAGAGACAAATAACGGTTTTTCGTGCTTGGAAAGTGGGGGGGGGGGCTAAAGCATACTTCCCCCTACAAATTTCGCTGGGGCCTTCTCCCCCCCCCTCCCCCCACAGCTTCCTACGCCTCTGCCCACTTGGAAAAATGCCCCTTACACCTATGATTCAACCAGGGCATGCAGGATTTTTCACCCTGACACCAATTTTGACAAACGCCGAGTATAACGACCTATGAGAAAGTGTAGGGGTAACTTTCTTGTTTTTTGTCTCAATCAGGCAAAGGGAGCGTTCCCCAAACAGTACTCTCTCCCGGCAAGTGAAACAGAATAAGACCGTCAAGCACTTTTCACATGAATGAGCCGTTTATATTTAATTGCAATTGGGAACACGCAGTAATACATATCACATAGTCCTCAATATAAAAGTTTGGCTGTCGACGCCGAGTGAATGCCTTTCAATTCGCTTTCTTCTGAAGACAAACACAAACGGAAGTTTTTAGTTTCTGCAGAATAACTGCCTGCACGACCTAAAATCAATTAGATATTTTACAAAATATTGTCGTTATTAACTAAAGGGAGGAGACTTGGTGGATTTTGCTAGACTTTAGAAATAAATTTCGTGCGGCATTCTGATTCTATTTATTGCAAATCATGGTATTTTCTTATAAACACAAATTTGAGTAAATTGACCTCATAATATCTTCAATTTATTAAACAATGCATACTTTCGATGGAGAAGGAGGGAACGATTTTAGACAGAAATTTGGGTGGGTATTTCCTTGCAGAAGCTTTGGGAGGTGAGAGGGCGGTCTTTCAAATTTCAGATGCAAAAACGGTATTACTTTCGAATTTGAACGCCCTGCACCAAATATGATACGCTGTTTAAAAACTCGTGCGGACGAGGTGGTGATTTCCCCTGGCTTGAGTATAATCAGATAATAGGCACTCTACTCGTCGTCGTACAGATTAGAATAAAATGGTAAATTGATAATCCAGTTATAAAACAGTATTTATCCGATGTAAAGTTTAACATTGGGCCAACATGAAGTTTCACCTTTTGCAGTGTGGTACATTAATAAGTCAGGAAACGTACCATTCCCAAAAAGAGGGGGAAGATAGCAGCCCTAATCAATCCATGGTCAAAACAATAGGGTGAAAAATAAAGAAATACAAAACACCGGTTCTCAATGTGAAGCCATGACATCAAACCTGCTTGCTACAATTTCACTTTTGGTGGCAAATGTGTCAACTTCAATGGCTAATGTCTCGAGAACCGAACATGGGAAATGGATGAAAATTTTACAGAATGCTTAGAATATGTTCCTCTTAACAAATCAAACATAAACTTGGGTCTGGACTACTCTTTTAAATAACAGGAAATATTTTTCCTTTACAACCTAAAATTAACCAGTGAGATGCAAAATTTTACCTTTGCGCTAATTTTCTAGGAGATAAATGCCCCTGTAACACCCCATAACCCGGGTGTCTGAATTACGTAGATGAAATGAGATTCCATTTGAACAAAATAGAAAGAATGCATAACATTTGAAAAAATTTTGTGAATTGTAGATGCTGCCCTGGGATGGGGTTTTGTCCGAGGGGAGGTCACATTGGGAACTTCTGAGCAATCAAAGATGTCAGATGGTACCTCATGCAGCATTCTGCAAATCTTGAAGTAATCCTATGTCCAAGAGTAGGCCTTGGTAGAATTTACTGTGGGGGGGGGGGGTGTCCAATCCTCTCTACCCCTCCTCATGGTTACACACATGCATACAGGTAGATATGTGAGGAAAACACTGATGGCAGCAGTATAAAGGCATAAATTTAAAATCAAGTCAGCTTTAAGCAATACAAACATGGAGGAATGTATAGCAGCAGGTAGGTGGAGGACTGGGAAAACCAAAGTCTACGTACTCTGTGGGTACCCATAGAACACTCGATACACATGAAAGAACACAAAAACATGACAAAATAGTTTTCTTTTTGATAATCTTTAATAATCATCTCTTTTAATATATATTTTGAAATTCACAATTCCTTTACCTACATGTAACTTAACATGTTATGATTCAAAATGAGCTCAAAATTGCTCCCTCATATCACCACCAAAATAAACAAAAAACTTGTATCTCTCAAAGGAAACATGAATGCAAGTCTATTTTAAGCTTCTTTTCTTCTCTAGCTTTTCTTCTCATGCTGGGGCTGAGTTCCTTTTTAAAATCATCACATTGTAAAAAAAGTGTCTGATGTATAATATTTCCTTGAAATTGTTATTCTTAACCCTTTTCACCCTGGGAAACTTCCCTCCTAAGAGCTAACATGAAATTATTACTACACATAGGTATAAATAGAGGGGATGAGGGAATTTTCCCCTCTAAAGGCACCCCCCCTCCTGTGGCCCATACAAATAAATGACAGTTGCCAGTGTACTTGTTCAAACTTACAGTTTGCATTAATCTCGATCACCCCCACCCCCCCCCCCACCTCCACCCCCAAAAAGTAAAACTGCCTCTATCTAGCCATGCTTCCTAACTGCTGATACTTTGTTACACTTTTTTCAATCATGTGATCATACCCTTGTTTCTGAATAATTAAATCAATGCAGAGCAACTCTTTGGATATACCTTCAATCTGTAGTATTCATGGCCTAAATATCTTGTAAAATACACTTTTGAGGAAATAAGGACAAATCTGTAGGGATTAGCAGATGCTTGAAATAAGGATAAGATGACAACTCTTCCTTCTCCATAAGGTCTCATATTTGACTAAACTTAAGACTTTGGTAACCTTTCATTTCAGGTATCAGACACACAGTGCCTACACATTAAAAAATGATGCAGAATGTAATTGGCAGATCGATACAGTCACAACTTTGTGAGGACTATCAAATCATTACTGTGTGGTGAAAATGGATGAAGGGTGCCAACAATAGGTGAACATGTTTACTAGAGATGCATAAGTACTTAAAATGCCACAATGGATAACAAAAAGGCATTCAGATCACTTCTTCAACTTGTCAAAAATGTTGATAGACCAAACAATACCTTCATGCAAAGTTAAAAAGAGATAAATAACCAGACCATGCCTCAAGGATGAATGTGAAAAATATTTGGGATGGATACATTGCAGATGTTCTGTACTTTTCATGTGGTGCATAGCAAACTGAAAGGGTGGATGAGTGAGAGGGGAAGGGGGAGGGGGTAAGGGCATGACTGAAGACGTAATGTATACCCACCATTACCTAAATCTCCTCAAAATACCCTTTTTAAACAGAAACCTTTCCCCTCAATGACACCTCTGCTTGTCTCTTTCTCTCATCTCAGTTGCAGAGCAGAAATACATACTCAAATTCAAGTGCCAAATTTATGAGAAACATTTCTCCCAAATGTATCACACAATACAGTAACATTCCTAAAGCTAGTAGCCATCATTCTTCCCTATATTCATCACACAGGTTGGAAGTACTATCTATTACCTGGCCTTCTCCATCCCTCCCTTTATCATCAGTGAAGCACCTCACATAATGCACTGCTTCACATTTACTTCAAACTAGTAGTATATTATTTAGGTAGTATGCTTACTAACTGCACACAACACCAAAATGTGTAAGAAAGGAATAGTCTAGTTAAAAGTCATGTGGGCAGTGTCCCTTGACTCAAACAACTTAAAGGGAATGTAGTCCACACCCCCTGCCACATCCCTTTCCCCCACCCATAAAATACATGGAGAGGAACTATAAATTTTCCAACACATGATCACATGAACATATCTTGCTTTTGAAGAAAGGTAAAAATTATTACTGGCAAAATATTCTCTAGTATTAAAGAGAAAGAAACGAAATCAAGTACAGCCTTAGCAATGCCAACCTCCCTATTATAAACAGTGGGTGCGTTTTCGTCGACTGTTAGTGGGCGTGGCCTAGTTCTAACAGAACTAACAACCAGTTGAGGCTGTTAGTTTTGTTAGATGATTACCATGGCGAATGCGTCATTCAGGTGACGTCACAATAGACCTGTCAATCAAAAACTAACACTATCAGTTGACAAAAACACACCCACTGATAATGAAATATTTAATTGCATACTGTAAACAACTGGACACATGTACTGATGGAACACATCTGTACATTAGTTCCTAGGTACTTGATAAATAACATAAATAAATTTTACACACAGACCCTAAACCCCATAATGTAACAAGTCACTGAATATTCATTATGTATAGAAAGGCAAAACCAGCCATTGCAATATATGACAGACACTTTTTTCTATTTGAAGCTGTATAATTATGGTTCCATTCTTGGCATTCTTGAACCTCACTTACACTTGCAAATAAAAATGTTACTAGAACAGGCTAGGGTGTACTTGGAATGAGGAGTAAAGCACTCAAATAGTAATTTCTGTTAGCCTTTTCAGGATAATTAACACAAGGGTACCAATAAGATTTGAAAAGCAAAACTACTCAGCTGCATTGGCTTAAGTATGTTTGTACATACTAATATATCTGCTCCTTTGAGGAGCAGAGGTCCTTCGTGAGTAACGTTTGGTTTAGCCCCATGGCTCTCTGCCAGAGAGTCATGGAGACTTTGGAAAAATAAATCTGTGTCACATTTTTGTCATACAACGTTCCCTGTATCCCATATGCCACTCCACTAGGTCTGAGAACTGCCATGGGATAATCCTTTATTTGTCCTTGTCTTGTACAAAGGTATTCAGTAAAGAACTTATTACTCCTGGTCCCCTTCCCCTGACCCCCTGGAAAAAATCCCCAAAACATGACAGATAACTCAAGGAAGACTTTCATGGATTTGGTCTGGAGTTGCAATAGTCAAACATTCACCAGAATGCATCCTATACTACTCACAGCCTACCTGCAATGAGTAGACCAGGAAATCTAAAGCAATCAAATGTAACATAAAAAGCCAAAAAAAAAAAAAATACCCATATACCAACACAATGCTTAAACATTCACTGAACATAATTTTTCATTTTGGGGGGTGACAAAATAAATTAAGTTACAAATTTGTTTCAGTTGGTAGTGTACAATTCCCCTTTCTGAACAAAATCCTGTAAACAGTTTCACTACGAAGCAAAACCCTCAAAAAGTGCTAAGTGTTAAAATCCTGAACAGATGGCTAACATGGAGCAACTGCTTCTTCCCATGGCACAGACACTGGGGTATGCGGACAGTCCCTTTCTTAATTCTGATATAAACTGAAATAATTGAAAAGCAACAAATGACAATAATTAACTGAGCAAGCCACTGGTCTTAATTTTTTTTCTTTGGATTACTGCACATGCTTCAGATTAAAAAAAAAGAACAAAACGATATCTCATCTGACATCAGAAAAAACAAAAAAATAACTATAATAAAATACTATTGCTCTGAAAATGTTTGCATATTCATAACAATCTTATACATATACTCAAAAAGACTTACTTCTACCCAGTCAGCCAGGGAGCTATGAAGGAGAGAGGGTGTGGCAATTTCCCCTTCCCCCTTCTATTTCCATTATGATCCCCCAATTTTTGGCAGCTTCTACCACAAGTAGAAACCCTACTGAAGGATCTATGCAAGTACCCTCCTAAGCTCAGCTATCCCCCTCCCTCAGCTATCTCCCACCTCCAAACCATGAATTGCTGCTTAAGTGTGAGTCTTACTTCTTAATTCTTAGCAGGACTGACATGGTGCCAGTAAAATAGTGAAAATCTGACCTTGCAAAAATATGAAAAAGTTGCCCTTTTATACCTTGAGATGTGGGGGTTTGGCCATGAAAAATCATTTACTCTCATGAAACAAGTATAGCATGTCTTAAATTTGGCAATCTCTCTCTCACTTCAAATCTACTCTGGCAGCCCTGCTTGTTGGAATCCTAAGGAATAATTTTCAAATTCACTTGAGTTAGGTATCATGTAAAAACAGCCAAGCTACAGCTCGATCTGCCAAGCTGCAGCAGCTGCAGCCATGCTTTGTTTCTATACAATTTAGAATAACAGTATCAACTTAATTCTGCTATTACAATTTGTGGAGCAAGAAAGAATGGCTGATACAGTTGTAGCCAACAGTTTTAATATCTTATCCTAACTAAGGTCACCAATGACCAGCAGTCAGGTACAGTAGTACCATCAACTTAAAATTTGCCCACTGCCTAAAAGAATCTTTTCACATAGTGATATAAACATTTTGCAGTCAATCACTTTATAATATTCCAGCCTTTTCAAGCAGTTAAACAAAATTTATCATATTTTAAGGCCAAACAGGAAAGCCGATTGTTTTGCTGTTCCAGCCTTTCAAACCTTACACAAAATTCTGTCGTTTTCTCAGTACATTTGACATGAGCCAGAACCCCCCTCTGAGTTCTCAAGTTTCACATCACTGCTTTCTTGCAACATCTACCATAAAAATTTCAATGTGAATTTCTGGGTTAGGATTGGTGCATGAGTGATACCTTTACATTGGTGGTCACATGACAACAAGGGACCAATAACATTTGACTAATTTCACAAGCAAGACTATAGTGTTAAACAGTTACATCTTAACATAAACTCTGGGAATAAAAAAAGAATATCCTAGCTCAATGCTCATAAATAAAAGATATCAATGTGACCTTGTTGTTTACCATTCCCATCAACTCTGCTTCAAAGATTAATACTTGAAATGCCAAAGATCGACTAAGCCAACCAAAACAAAAAAGTTAAGGCAAAAAGCTAGTATTGCAAAAAATCTTGTTTTACCTGTTTTTCAAAACAAAAATAAATGCACAAAATTATGAGCTGTATGAAATACATTTTGACTTCTTTAAATAATGAAAGCTTTTTCAAGAGTCCAAAATTGCCCTATTTAGAAAAATGAAAAGGATAGAAAAACTTTTCCAGCCTTCTAGACAGCGTAGCAATGAATCAGAATACTTCTAGAATTTCATTACAAATTCCTATGGGTTCTAAACCCATAATGATTAACCCTGTCACATTATTTAGAGACAGGAGGGATAATGGGAGACTTAACACTTCAATCTGTGCAAATTATGTTAGTTCCATTGAAAATAAGCTAGGAAAGTGAGGAGAAAATATTTGTGAGGCACAAAACTCATTCCCCTTTCAGCCCTCCCAACTGCCTCACCTATGTTAACACCACCTGTCACAAAATTTTTCCAGTACTTAGGTGTCACCTTCATAATGACTACAATCTGTATGTACTGTGTATCTGTACGCCTATTTCTTCTAGATTCATTGACATGTTCAAGTCCATGGCTTATTTGACATGAGAAATAAAGAACTTCTACAGTCCATGCCTTTATCATGATGAAATAATCAGGTTCAAACAATAGCCCACAAAATCTCATTAACTAATGACCCTTCTTGGCCATGCAAGGATCCGTATGTATGCGCTCACCTAGTTACAACCATATTTGTATGTCTATCAATCCAAAAGTATAAAATACTAAATCCTTAAGATTAATCTGTATGCATTTCAGATTTCAAATGCCTAATTATATTTTTATTGATCCATATGTATTAGATCAATAGAGAATTCTTGTGTATGTAAGATCCATATAAATGGGATTAACACCCATGTTAACATTCATACATATCCAAATGTGTTAAATTCATTTCAGTTGAATCCTGATGTACTTGGGACAATTATGTGTAGGATCTTAATGGATAATTTGTTGATTGTTCACACTGAGCCCTATTTAATATAAAATTATGATTGATCTTAAGTTTGATTTCAATACGACCATTGCACTACAGATCAAATTTAAGATCCACCATAATTCTTAATGAAATAAGAACCTGGATCTGCAGATCTGCAACCAACATCCATAGATCCTGCATTCAGGATCCATAGATCCTGTACTCAGCATCCATAGATCCTGTACTCAGGATCCATAAATCCTGCACTCAGCATCCATAGATTCTGCACTCAGGATCCATAGATCCTGCACTCAGGATTCATAGATCTGCAAACGACATCCACAGATCCTGCACTCAAAATCCTTGGATCCTGCACTCAGCATCCACAATTCCTACATTCAGCATCCATAGATTCTGCAACCAGCATCCAAAGATCCTGCACTCTGTATCCATGGATCTTGCAAGCAAGGATTCTGCACTCAGCTTATACAGATGCTTCATATTACATAGCCCATGGGAGTCACTTCATGGTTAAGATGAAGAGAGTACCATACACCAAAGGATCCTGGAAAAAGACTGGATCACTTGTAAGATTGCATTGAAGGATCCAAACAGGTGAGTGGAGTTACAGCTATGTGAGCCAAGAATCAAAATATGTCAGGACATCTTTCCCAGTCTTTCTTTTCCTTGGCTTTCCAATACTCCTCCGTAAAGTAGTATGCAACAGTGTTCGTGTAAGGGTCTAGCCGCCTCTCAAACCAGTTTGGTCGATAGACCTCTGGGCTGCCACCTACAAAGAGAAACAAAATTTTCTTATATTGAGCAAAGGTTTATGAGACTGAGGAGAGGAAAGCATGGGAGAGCAAATACCTTACTGATAAGCAGAAGGGCTGTCATGACAAGAATCCATAATAGCTAATAGTGTTCACAAGTATACTGATTATTGACAAATAAACACTTTGGCCTTTTCCAAAAACCAATTACAAAGGATTGGATAGAGTTTCAGTATGCATATTTTTGTCAGTGGCATTTCACTGTGGCCCAATTCAATGCATAACAAAATTTTATCCCAAATCCTTTGTAATCTGCAATTTGGAAAAAGGTCTATGGCAAGATATTCAATCCTAGGCGTTTGCTTCAAAACCTTATCAGTTACACCCTACTCATGTGGTCTAGAACTCCCACAAATACAAAGCAACAATCTCTTCTAGACTGATTTTAATAATTACTAGGGAAATATTTTTCAACTTCTGAATTTGTCACAACAGAACAACAGACTAAAAATTCATTTAGAACATAAAAACACAATACTGTAATATATGTTAGCATCACCAGTTTCTTAAATCCTGTACAAATGTTTACAGCAGTTTGTCCCCACCACGACAAAATAAATGTTAAGGTAGGCATGTCTGCCAAAAGATTTCTTTGTGCAAAATTCATTTCCTTATCGTGACCTCTCCTTGCAAATCATACAGAGCACCAAACAACCCTTTCTCTCTCAAAATAAGAAATTAACAACCCTCACCCTGCAAGGTTCACTTGCATCTTATCCTCATACACATTTGATCTTTACTGCTATTACTTTCCTACTATAGTCAGCCTGCATGTGAATTAATAATCCCCTTCCCTCCACTCTCTCCTTGACCTAAATGACTTACACACATTCCTTTGCAAGCACAGATTACTTTCTACTGATTAAAACATTTCTAAGCAATCAGTATTGAAGACTTCCTTTAAAAATGAAACCCCTTTTTACAGTCCCCCCCCCACAGGGTGTAGACAGGTGGGTTCCCCTCACCTGATTCTGCTATCTCTGCCTCCTTCTTCCGTCTCTTTGCTCTCTGTTTCTCCTCCAACCTAAGCTTTTCTTTGTTGGCTTCACTCCAGTGTCCTTCTTCCATTAACCTTTGGTCTGGCCTAAATCTACTGTCAGTTGGTGATACACCCGGTTCTAGTTCGTTCAATGTAAATGCCATCTCACTCATGTTGTACATCTTTTCACTACATGGACTGTAAAGCAAGACAAAGAGAAAGGTCAGTTATCTTACCTTACAAGCTGCAACTAAGAGACTGTTTCTACAACAAAATTATTCCTTCCTCCAAACATTTGAGGAGGGCAAAGTCAGGTGTAATTTTCTACCTTTCTACATAATTGATATATTCAGGCTGGCTAAGGTTAGTCACAACCTCCAAGATTTAAAAAAAGATTTCTTTCCTAATTTGTTGCATCTGATCACCTTCAAACAATTCATATTCTAAATTTCATAAATCTGTCTATAGACATCTAAAACTTCTCCTTATAAATTTCACCTTTATAATGGCTTGAATTTATGTATTTCAGATGAGTAGATTTTGCAAGAATTCCACAATCATGTGACCTAGTACTTAAACAATAGCAGACCCCAAATTTAGACAAAATGGTGGATGTTTAGAATATAGAAGCAAACATTTCAATTACAACCGTCAAATAAGTACATGTGTTCATGATGTAGACAGAGCCTTTAGGGAATGCACATTTGCATCTTTGCTGCTCTTAACCTGATGCAAATCAAATCAGTGACTTCACTGTCACATTTTCTCTGGCATAAAAACTAGCCAAATTGGCATCCAAGTTGAAGATAAAAAAATGCCAAGGTCAAACTTGCTGAACTCCAGCATAGCTTTTAAAAGCAGAACAAATGGCAATGATGTTTGATACAAAGAGAGTAATTTAATGGCATATGAAGAAAATTCTATGACACAAACACATGATATTGGTAATTCACTGAACTCATCACTGTCTGAACATGCAAAATTTTGATGTATCAAATTGGCGACCATGATCATTATTGTAGGTTACTTTGAGAATTCAACAGGGAAAGCTTGCCAGAATGAACTAGGGTCAGCTCACTTGTAAATGTATTGATTGGCTGAATTCATGAGTAACTATTAAACATCAAATAATAAGTGAAATTGCTTGAATTCTGTGTGGAACATCATTTTTAAAGGCTCTATAATATCACCTTAGACAGTAAAAGTTCTCCCCAATAAGTTAACTTCTAGTCCCTTCCCTAATTTAAAAAAAAAAAAAAAAACTAGTACACCTCCAAAACAGAGCCACAGTAGCCTGCACCAACTTTCAATTTCTCAAGGTCATATTAACATGCAACTGTGTGTGAGCTTAACTGGGAACACAACTGACTGTACAGGCCACCACTGACCAACCACAGTGGAGCTTTTGTTTGAGAAAATGTCAAAGTGCAGTAACTAATTATATATAAAACTGTAGTGCTATTCCTTAATATATCTGGAGGGATGCCACAACCCCTTGAAGAGAGATACACTTACATTGTCTACTAATACATTTTTTATACATATTGTTATTCTTTTTTGTACATCCTTTAGGGCTAATATACTCTTGGAAAAGTCTCCCAAACCTCTTAAAAGTCTGTTCACCCACAGTTCTTAATGTTATGAAGTGCTCTAAGTTGGACTTGTCTGCTCAGTAAGCTTAGCAATAGTTAGGTATTATACACAACAGCATATGCTCAATAAGAAACATACATTTCCATCTTATGTCTTTGCACACAATATTCTGAAGGCAATTCTTTTGCTGCCAATCCATACAATATCGTCTGCACCCTTGTGGTACTCTATAAAGTGGGTTTGCCGGTAAAAGCTTTTAAACTTTTTCTTACCTCCTTTGCTACTTCCTATGACTGTAAATGGAAACCACTCTTTCAATACAATAATGTCAAAATAACTTCCTCTGTGAACTTTTTAAACTGACATGACACACTACATTAATACCACTGCCTACCACCAAGGCATACCCTGACCTCTAGTGATCAAGGTAGCAAGTATGAAATATGGAAAATATTTCATGACCGAAATGAATTTATGCAGCCAAGCAAAATTTTTCAGAATTTGATGAGCCTTTCATATCTGCATCTGACATAAGCATCAATTAAATATTGACATACTTTTATCAAACAATCCAACGGAAGTGAATGTTGACTTTGCGACAATTAATTGTTCCGTCTCTCTCGAACAAATATTTCTGTAAGTATTTTATGAAGGGAGGCTGCAACAGTGCTGAATGGATCAAACTAAAATTTCTGATCTAATATAAGCCGAGCAAAATTGGGTCAAAAGTGTAGATTCTCTACAAAAAGGTCCAGTGTTCCAATGTTAGGAATCCCCCCCACCACACACACACAATTCTTTCTACCTAGAGCGGCACAGGTGAAGGAGATCCACTGAGGACATACTGGTCTCAAAGCTGTCCAGCTCCTGGCAGGTACTGCATGTACAATGTTTAATGAATGCAACTCTGTGCAGGAGACAGCTAGATGTATCCCAGCTACAAAGATTTGGCTCTCTTCATGCATATAATCTAGAACAAAGGCTAATACTACTCAACCAATGTGTGATCATTTCAACTTTCAATTAGCCTGACCGAATCCCCCCCCCCACCTTTCACATTTCCCAACGGTAAGAGAAAATGTAGGGAGAAGACACACTGAGTAAATATTAGCTGAATATTAGGTAAAGGTGTTACTTACGGAGGTTGTTTCCTCTGCCACACTAGCTGTGGTGGTCCAGTTTCATACACTGGCTTACCCTTGCCAGATTTATCTAACCTCTCATTCAGGACTTTGGCGATTTCTACTTTCCGATCCCACGTACCCGACACAATGTACCTAGCAGCACCAGAGGCATCTACAACTACACCTGTCACCTGAAGAAAGAAAAGTGTGCAGTCATGTTTAGCAGGTATTTATTAATCTCACCAAAGGGATTGTGTAAGAGATTAGGGTTGCATGCATGAATATCACACATACTCAAATTATTTAGGGAGCCATGAAATAATTTCTCTGATATAACATTACCACTCCACAAAACACTTTATTGGAAGACATATGTCCACCAGTGAATACAATAGCATTTGCAATTCAGGCCTGTGACCTAACAACTACTTGGTGCATATGGCACACAGTATTAATCTATCACTGACAGCTATAGCTTTTGCCAGCACTCCACCTTTATGAGCTTTCATGTTACACCTTTCACACATTTCTCTTTTCTCCATTTCACAATCAGATAGCTACACTAATCATCACCTTTGCAGGTGTACTTTTGTAAAAAATACACCACTTGGCTGAACTCTTCACTTTATACAGAGTTAAGATCAGATTACACAAACATACAACCGCCGAGTAATCACGCTGAAAAATAAGCTTCCAACTACAATCATGTTCTCATACTTCTTTCTTTGCCCACTTATCCACTTCCCATTCCACCAAGCTAGCTGACTGGTTATAACTACCCTTACCTTTCGAGGTGTGTCTCTTGCAAAGTATGTGCTGGGCTTGTATACCAGTCTGCAGCATTCTTTGGTTGTATGATTGTATATTTCAGATTCTCCAGACTAGAAAAGACATATTGAATCAGCCATGTTATCCTTTTTGGGAATATTTCACATTATGTTTGTCAAAATATTCAGCTAACATAAACTTTGCATTAAAACAAGTTACTATCCAATTCCAATCCTTACTACACTTAACTAGCCATCACATCCCTTAGATATATAGCATTGTGTACTAATAAAATACACACACACACACACTGATTGCCAAATTAGAAGTAAATATACTCTCAATCCTGGTTAACTGTTTTAAAACCTGTGAGGAAGCTTGTGCTATTCAATACCACTTACGTACAAATGAGCACTCTGGCTCAGTATTTAACCATCACTGGACTGTGACAGACATCACTACACTGGTGCCTTTTGACATACTGGGATGAATAATACGTGAGATTTTAGGAGCATATGAATCAAAAGTGACAAGGACAGCTCTATCACACAAAAGTGCTACGACAAGTTAATTCTACACCTGATTATTTTACGATGTAGTAGTGTCACCAAATACTGTGAATTTCATCATTAGTTGCATAGTGATGTCATAAAACATAAGATCAAGTCATCTGGAGCCCAAGCCACACCCCTTCTACTGAGATGGGTTTTACATTAAAAAGTAATCAGGGGTTGTCCTATATCAACTGACCTTCCCTGGACAGAGAATACAAGTTTGATCAAAAGCATCTGGTCATAGTTAGCGAGCTTTGTGAGATTTCAATTGAAAAGCTGAAGTCATTCTGTATATTGTGTAAGCCTAACTTGGTATGTTAGAGCCCTTTAAAGGGTGAATCAGCCACTGTTGTTTTTGTCACTGTCCTTGTCATTGTAGTTGTTATGACTGCAATTACTATTCATTTTTTTGTAAACCTCATGGTCATTGTCATTATCATTATCCTCCTTACCCTAATAATGATCAATACTATGTCTATTACAAAACAAAAGAGATTCACTTACCAGATCCACCCAAAGTTTCCCCACAATGATGTTATGTACAGTCACCATAACCTTCCCATAAGTATAATGGCTACCTGACCTTTTAAAGGTCACATGACTGGTACCTTTGGGGAAAACCTGCAGGTATTTGCCTCGGAATTTACTAGTGATGGTTATGTCGACCCAAGATGTCCAGTCTTTACTCTCACAGTGACTGGCAGCAGCTGGAGGATGATGACTAACCTGCATAGATGAAATTTAAACACATGACAATATTTTCAAATATTCACTTCCACAATGGCATATCTGAACGGAAGTCCACTCAGCAACTGCCTGAAGTGGAAATGTCGTCACCAAGACTGAAATGATCATAATCCCTATCTTCAATCATGGATGGTTTTAGGCTGCCCTCTACAAGTACGTATTCCACTGTGATTAGTTTTTGTCAGACAGTTATTGCAGGCACGAAGGAAATATGTAATATAAAAAGAAGGTAAGGAGGTAGAACAAGACTCATGACAATTTTTTATTACTAAATTGTTAAATCCATGCAGGGTAACTCCTTGGTTTGCCTTACATGAACAAAACAGTATCTGAAACAACTAAAAAATATTGACAGGGGGAAGAAAAAATTTGCAACAACAGCTGGTGTTTCAACATGATTGGGGTAACTACTAATGCCCTTTAAGAAATTTAAAAAAAAAAACCAACATTAACCAACTTTAAACAGAATTCTGAAATCCTTTTGAGTGCCTCTAATTTGTCAGATCAACCAACTTTA
>WURT03412183.1:0-22990 GCA_009936505.3 Holothuria glaberrima
ATCATACAATGTATACAGTATGCGTATCGCGTGCCTACGTACGTACATGTAATTTTTGTATGTTTACATCCCGCCATTATCCAAGTGTCTGCGTAGCGGCTCTCATTGGTTGTATATAGCCTCTAGCTCCACAGTGGTGGTGGAAAAAAGTTCGTTCGTTCCCTGCGGATTCCCCTCATTTGACCCTTGACCTGCGCTCCTTGCGTTCATTCCGAAATACCTTATTGCTTCCCCGTCACGGTAGTAAGCACATAAGAAATCAACGCACCGTTAGGAGTGATCCAGCGTATAGACCCATTCACTGTTTACAAACAAAGACGTCACTTCGTGTCGGTAAAAGAGTTTGTTAGGCGTGCTTAAACTGTCGTCACAATGCAAAGTAGATTCCAATTCGTCTACTTTCTGCGTGTAATCTCACAAGCGTTTACACGCGCAACACCGAACATACACACATGTGTTCTTGCGCATGCTCTATGCCAACCAATGTCAACCAGTGACGTAACCGTGAACACTCTAATAGACTCATTCTTCTTTTACAAAGACGTCACCGCCTGTGGGTAAAGAGTTTGTGAGGCGTGCCTACACTGTCGTCACAAAGCCAAGTAGATTCCAATTCGTCTACTTTCTGCGTACAATCGCACAAGCGTTAACACACGAAACACCGAACATAAACGCATGTGTTCTTGCGCATGCTCTGTGCCAATCAATGCCAACCAGTGGCGTTACCTTGAACAGCCTAATAGGGACCTTGAACGCGTGCAAAAGTCAACTAGCGTAACCACCTTCTGGAGGACAAACAACACACGCTGACGTTATAGGTCATGAAGTAAAGCAATCTGATGCGTGGCGCGCTGTCCTCCAGAACAACTAGTGCATCAGCTGAATTTGACCTTTTGACCTTTGGTGCAAGCTCCCTATGGGGTAGGTCGGTCATCCGGGTCTTTCCGTTACCCTAACAACTTTGGAGTGAAAACAACAACTCAGTAAAGTATAACCATATGGGAATACTTTACGCGCTTATACTGCTGGAGTGAAAACAATCCCTAGACTACACTGTGCGCAGAATACGCGCATACATTTGTTTTCACTCCAACACATCATTGTCATGGAGAAGTGACGTGTCCCCGACCGACCCCATTCTTAGTGAATAGCGTGGGCTGTACTGTGAATACCGTCTCGATACTCAATGACTGCTTGACATTGTTGATAGCAACGTAACTGACAGTGTAGACGCGCTTGTTACTAGTACTGGCTGTCCATTCCAATGATGTGCATACATAGAGCGCAAGCATGCACATCACATTATGTGCACAGATTTCCTGCATAGCGCACTGAGAATGCCCTTTTTTGCACAACAACAAGAGGGCGCGTGCAGGGAAAACAACACGCGCGCAGAAGCCTCCAACGCGGTCACACTGGTGATCTCGGGTTTCTGTTTTTGAAGGGCATGATAGCGCGTTTCTTTGGATTTGAAGAGTACGCATCCATTGCGTCACAGTAGTATCTATGGTGAAGCCGTGCGTATGTACTGTATATACGCTTGCTTACTTACTGTGAGTTTTGCCCTTCAGTGCATGGCAATCCCTCGCCCGGGAATCCGTCCTCGAGTTTCCCACTGACGTCACAATTACATGTGACAACATGACATCTTCAGCCATAATGGACACCAAACGTATCGCGCAACGAGTACAAATGAATTGGTCGCGCTGCCCCAAACCGGATAACGTATGACTCATAGAACCCAGTAAAAAACGTCAATGGTTTTACCATATGTATGGTGTTCATTGGGGATTAAAGTCGATGTTTGTTAAGTATTGGTACTAAAGATATTACAAGCAAAGATATTAAACTTCTCCCGACATTGTAATGGAAAGTGACTCCTCATGGAGACGCAAATATCGGGCATGACATAAGTCTGCTTTGCGTCGTTCTGTTCAGCGATATGCGTACGAAACTAAGAACGTATTTATTAATCAAATTCAAAATAACAAGACTAGCTTTATGTGCCTGCGCGTTTGCCATTGACGTAACACATTTTTACACACTTGGCCTCCTGGAAAATTTTTTGCCCCCCTGGAAAACATTTCTCCCCCTTCAGTACCTTGTCTGGCTACGGGCATTATTCCAAGGTGTTTTGCTTTAATTTTAAGAGACTACAATGATACGAGTATGCTTACTGTGTGGGCTTGACCTTAGCATTTAGCTCACGTATTTTCAACACAGATCTGATGGACATGCACGTACAACAACCAACTGTACAGCTATACCAAGTAACTCCATTGAGCAACGTTCATTGAGAGATCACAATCCAGTATGCCGGCAGTTGGTTTCCGTAATCGCGAACTAGACCTTTTATCTGACAACCAGGTGGGGATCTAAGGGGAACCACCCCAACCCCAATCAGTAGCAGGGGACAAAATAGTGTGAGAAAATTGGTTCGCAGGAATTGCTTATCAACGTTAGAATTGATTAGCAATTGCCCAATCTCGATTAGCAACTATTGAAATCAGGGCCGTAGCTAGGGTCATATGTTTAGGGGGTGTGAAAGTCCCAAATTTCCGACTGGCTGGATGTTTTTTTCCAACTGAGAGGAAGCGTGTACAGTACACTTTTTTACGCACACTGCGTTTTTGTATACATCAGTGAGGATGCTTCCTTTGTCGCTTCATAAAGGTGCCGTTCTGGGGGAGGGGTCTAAGAGGAGGGGGTGTCCCCTCCCCTTTTAGAAATTTTTGATAATGTAAGGTTACTTAATTTTTGGCTTTACAAACCCTCCAGATGACCGGAAACGGCACTTCCCGAGTGTTTTTAAGCTGCATGTACCCAGCCTTGAAATATGGATCTCATGTCTGCAATTTCTCAATTTATGAAAAAAAAAAACAATCTATGAGAAATGTTTACATGTGTTTCTAAGGGGAGAGCCGCCATCTGTTGGCGTGGAGCGTACCAGTAAATTTTGGGCTTTACAAACCCACCAGATGGCCGGAAACGGCACTTCCCGAGTACCCAGCCTTGAAATATGGATCTCAAGTCTGCACTTGGCAAATATTGGGGGGGGGGCTGAACATACCTTTATCGCCTCACTCTTTCATTGGGGGCTGGGCCCCCAAGCCTCCCAGTCCGCCGCCACTAGCTCATATATGGCTGGGAAATGTCGATAATTTATAGTGAATTCTGATTTCTGGTTAGGAGAAAGAAGAGAGTAAGTTGTCTTAGAGAAAAATACGTTGTCAACAAACCTCATGAAGATCCCCCTTTTTTAGCTTCTTTACTGTCTTTTAGTTGAACAAATTTTTTTTCGCAAATATACGTACGTGGAGTCAACAGAAACATTCTTGGACTATTACGAAGATTTTTCTTTCCTTTATTGTGCACTATAAAAGGGTATCTAAGGCTGGCAGATGCCTGGAAGCTCTGGATCAATTATATAAAACTTGGCAAATACATAATGATTCTTACCTGTCATCCAAATGATAATATAGCGTATGACGCCAAGCACTTTACATCTATCGGATTTTTACTAATTTCGAACGAAAACTCCAGACGAATGGCTTCCAGTCTGGTAGGTATAGCAAAAGGAATGTAGGACTAAAAAGCGCATTTCAAATGCTTTTTGGTCGTAAGTTTATTAACAATCACCATCTATACCGATAACGGCTGCTTCGCGAAGCGCACGGCAATTTTTTTTTTTGAAAACTGTATTGCGTCAAATTCGTACTTTCAACCTTCCACAGTATGCTACAAATTAGATTGAAAGATCCCATATTGATGCGAGGCACTACAGATGTTTGGAGGTATATTTCTGTCTTTCGGAAAGTGTTGCGATCGGAATAGTTCCATGTATAATTACATTAATAATGGTAATAAAATGAAGCGCAAACCGTGACGCATACGCGCGAAGCGTGCCGAAATTTCTCATTGGCTAAGATGTCAAAGGACAGTTTTAATTCGACTTTACGTGAAGAAAATAATGTTTGGTATTATTCTCACTTGATCTAGTTGGAAAAGAGATATAATGTTGACATAGGCTCAGTCGGGAAAATATGCTAGACTGAGAAATCAGAACTTCCAACTGGTATTTCAGATTTTCCGACTACCGTCGATCCGAAGAACTTTAGGGGGAGGGGGTGAGACACCCCCACACCCCGGCCATGACGGCCCTGATTGAAATCAACATTTGTGTTTCACATGAGCTGTATTTTTTGGCAAACTCTGCCAAGTTTGAAAAGTTTCGGCATTTTGAGGACGTTTGCGGACTAATCATGACTGATTGCTGTGGTCCAGCCCTTCAAGGTGTTGTTGTTTGTATGCAACGTTTGCATGTGATAATTTTACAGTACATGGTTGCACATCCACTGTAAAAGATTTAGTATACAATTTGGTTACATTTCAAGCATACATGTCAGCAAGCGCAGATGAGACACAATTTGAGTTGTCAGGCTGAGGTGGACGGTTTTATGACTTCGGCTTCAAACAATAGGGCAATTATTTTATTATTATATACATGCTGCGCTTATCAGAATAGTTAGAACTTAGGCAGAGCCTGAAAAATATTGGTTCGCAATATTTGCAAAGCTGAATTAGAATTGCCTCGCAACTAGAATTTCTTGGGTCGCAATTTGTGATTCGAGCCCAGATATTTCGTCCCTTGCCTAGGTAGCTGCAGTTAAGACACTCCTTTCATTCTTGAGAAGATTTCTAAGCTACGTATCAGAGTGTGTACCTATTTTGATTTCAAGCTGCTAGAAAATAGAGACATTTCACTGCTATAAACTTTGGATTTGTCTTAGGGCATACACCATCGCAGTGTCTTGATCATCCAGACATATATATATATATATATATATATATATATGATTACTACTTTTTTGAAACTGCACAGACGCAAGACGGTGTAAGAAGCAAAATTCTATACAAAAGTGTCTTGTTTTTAAGTTATCTCACAAATGCCAGGTAATTTCATCGACAGAGATTAATCTCAAAAATTTGACTGAGAGAACGGTGGACCGCCGTCAGGGTTTTCGTATTCAACTCTCACTGGTTTGGGCTTCGAACTCAACAAATGAGCTTTTTTTTCAAAACCCTGGAGCTTTGCAAGTATAAGGCTGGCCCATGAACATGTTAAGGATCAATAGTGTGTCCCGTCTCCAGTCCTCCAAATCCTTCTTTCCACACTACGCGATAACAAAAACTAAATAATTACCCCATGGCTTTATTCAGGCTAAAGCAGAATTTATACATTTTTCCATAATACTCCAGAAGGATTTATGACGTGCAAGTCCGTATGGTGGCATTTATGAAAATTTCGATCAATGATTAGCGAAAAAGGCACATGTAGTTATGGTAGAGAGTCACATCTAAATGCTTTCATTAAAGAGAAATATTGCGTTTAAAATGCACCAATATGACATACAAAGAAAATAGCTTGAGTCGTTATTTAACTACTCAGTTTCACCGATAAACTCCAGTAAGAGCTTTACCGCCTCAAAATATCATGCATCGCAAGAGTTACGAATGTAGCATAATTTGCAATTTTGAAAGTTTGGGCCAACAAATTATTCTTTAGCAACAAATAATTGAATTTCTTTCTGTGAGAACCTAACTTCTTAAAAGGAAAGCTGCCATTCCGCCTTATTTTGAATTATCTATCATTCTGCGTCTATAAAGGTTGGTCTTAAAAGATGAAAATGTTCTGGAAAACAAACGCAATAAAAATGGTCGGTAACACAAACGCAATATTTCCCTGTGAAACATACCCCTCTTGCGATAGCTGTATCCCTCTCCTTCTAATTTAGGTCAACTACAAAAAAAAAAAAAAAAAAAAAAAAAATTGAGAACAGTAGATGTAATAAACTCATAGCCTAAGCTAAACTAGAATTGAACTCTCGTTTTATATTTCATTATATATTGGTCATGATTATAGAAGTATCAACGCAAAATGTCATGCAAACTGATTACTTAATTAAAATCACGTTTTAATTAAAAGTCCTGCCTCAAAAGTTTCGGCCATGCTAGGCAGGCGAAGAGAGAAATTGAATTTGCCCGGAAGATATAAAGTGTAATGTATACCGTACCAAGCATCATATGGTAGATAGTTGTGTATAATTATAAATACGTGTGTCCAGGTGGCCCCGTACGTCGTCTGGTAATATCTACTGTTCTTTTTATCTGTAAAATGCCTTAGCATTCATTAACAAAGTTGTTGCTTTTCTGTTTCCTTTTTACAATTATGGAGTTGCTATATATTTGTACGTCGGAGAGAGGATAACACAGTATTATCGCACACTTAAAGAAATACCGTTGATGCTATCACTTCCTGAGGGCGAAAAATGTCTTTTTTGGTACAATGGGTACTGATATTATCAATCAATCTGTAGCATTATGAAGCATAAATAAATTGTAATTATAAGACTTACAAAGTGCATTTAGCTAATTTAATTCCAAGCGCGAAAATACCAAATGTACAAAACATTTTGGCCCCAAGTGACTAAACCGTTATTTTTACAGTTACGGAGATTTATCGATATTTGGGTGATCTCAATTTTTTTCCGCAAGAGAAGGAGGGAAAAGATTGGAAAGTTTGATTTCTGGGAACTTGAGTCAATAAATGTCTTCGTCGTCATCGCCTTGTATTTCATAAATCAAACTTGGATTCAGTTGCAGCAAGATTTATTTGTATTAAAAGTAATGACTGGTAACATTCGCCGTCAAACAAGTGAACGACCTAAGCAATGTTCTAACACGGCCGTAAAGCATGGATCGCCGAATGAGATAATAATACAAAGTTGGCTTTTAAAAAGTAGTTTACTGTTTGTGGCCAAGGCTACTTTGACGTTAATATTTAAGAACTTAGAATAGATGTTACATCCTGCATCTCTGCTCTTGCATTTTAGGCCTTTCCTTAATCTTACAGATGTAGAGATTCCCGGCAAAACCTGTTGAACTCGCCAAAGTCGCATACACCTAAAGAGCAAAGTTATTTTAGCCCATGTTTGAGAGTCAGCCCAATCAATATTTCCTCGAAAGATGGATTCTGAAGAGCAGAAGTGATTTCCTTACGAAACTAATTGCTTGCGAAGACACGGGTATAACAATTGGATAGGATCACATGACCAGCCTACCATGTAAGTAGAACTTACTTACGATCCCATGGGTGACATCCAATCCGGTAGTGGGAAGCGCCACACGTGGTAACGCAACAAGTCGCTTCGTCCTGGTATTGTTAAAATCCTCTCTGGAGTATTTGAACTACTGTACGTCTACACTTTAAGTGCATAAATTACCATCCGGGGAGCTACTCGGTTATGGTAGAGAAATGGATATACCGGGTGCCCTTATTTTTCTTTCGGTACTTTTGGTTCAAAGTGCCTTCCGCTTGCTTACGCTCAGGAGTGAGATTTTGTACGAGATGACGTAGTGGAACATACTCTTCTTCAATGACAATCACGGAGAAGAATTGAAGTGATTGTAACAATAATGTGGCGTTGAGAATGGTTAAGTAATGATAAAAGCTATATTCTGTCTATGTTACGTTGCAAGTACTTAAAGGAAGTGTTTCCCTTTAAGATTTAAGGGGCTGTTTTACTACCTCAAATATATGTAGATACTCCGGGGTACCTCCATTTACTGCACTTTCAATGGCATTAGCCTAATTCAAACAGCTTCACTCTGATTGGCCAGCGATTATTTGTGCAGATCAGTGAAAGTACTGTAGTGTAACCCACTGAATAGTAGACGGGGCACACGTAGTGTGCTTAACATAAAATGATTTGGAGTAATTTAAACTCAGTGCAGGCTACTGTTGATTGGTCTGAAAGCTTCAAAAAATACTTTTTTAAACAATTTTCAGACCGGAAGTTAACTTACCTGGGATCGTTTAAACTGCCTGGGACGTGGTAATTGGCCGTTCAACATATAAACTTAAGTTATTACACAGTTGCCAACAGACCTTTGTGTAAACTTTGTCTATGAAGCCCATGTAAAACAAATTGCCTACCAAGTTATTTTAAAACATTATTTGCAATATAAAAGGGATTGATGACAATGTCAATATTATTTGCCAAATAGCCTTACTCAAAAAATATAGCAACTTTTTCAAATACTGGCATAAATTCTACAAATTGACTGCTTTGAAAAATGTAACTGACAGTGTCGTGAAATGATTGGAAGCAAGATGATACTGGTTTTAAGGTCCAGAGGACAGTTTCTAAATGATGGTAGCTACAGGAGGCAATCCATGGTATGTGTAACATCTTAAACATAATCTGACTAATTTTCTACAAAGTAAAGTAAGGAGCATGAGAATGATAAGGGCAGTGTTACTTTTAGCACAGAATTTTGTACCTAAAAACGGATATCTTAAGATTTAAAGATATTCATTGCAACTTTTGCTATCGTATGTAAATGCTAAGGATTATCCTTGTGTTGATCCCGCAATTATTGCTGAGAAATATGATTCGACAACGTTTTTGTTTATTATTTCTTGCGCTTATTTGTCCACGTTAATGTTATTCAATTTTTAGGAATGGCATTCCTTTCTCAAGGAGGTGCTCTTGGCATAACCTGTATTATCATATCTGTGGAAATTTGTTAAAGTATTGAAGCTGGACACACGGTACGATTTATGTAAGGCTTCTTGAGATATCCTGCGACACGTCATACCACGATGTGACCGTTGATTGTATCATGATTGCGTCGTGTAAGTTCTGATAGAGCTAATGGTGTACCTCTTCCTCACGAATAATAGCATCGATTTTGTCGCACCGTGTGGTATCGTAGGTTATCTGTCACTAAGTATGAAAGCGTTCCAAACTTTCTGCATCGTACGATATATCATAATTGCATTTTACCACAATTAAAAAAAAAACACATTTTCACGTCGAACAAGATAGTATCGTATCTTATAATGGCATGTCGTGTCACCATGCTACCAAATCCGTTAGCAAAATCATAGAGTATGCGCGATAGTCTCAGTATGCTGTAGAAAATTGTAGCTAATTATAAAGTACAGATACACTCACAGTGGGACGAATGATCATATCGTGACAAGCCGTTTTGCATCTTCGAAAATCGTGAACATTAGTCCGCTTTACTCATTGGATTTAAGTGTAAAAGTTAACCAATATTCCATCCTACAGGCTGATGGGAACGCAAGACAAATGAGGACGACATACGGTGGTTTCAAACTAATCTTGTATACTTGGTCCACTGGGGTTGCCATTTGTATGAAAAGATACCTCCCAGTCATTTTTAATTCTTACTAATTGGTTTGTTTTTCATTTTATAGACCATATGATTATAAACCATATAATTATATGTTTTGTTCAGGACTCTGTGTCAAAGAAAACTCATAGAGGATTTTTTTAAAGATTTGATTATGCTATACAGCTCCTCATGTAGTAGTGGTACAAATCATTTTATGATGGGACAGTTTGGAAAGAGTAAACAATTTAGTCTCGAAGTTTTCATTGACGTGGCTTTTTGCGCTGCAATGAACTAAATGGGGCCAAATCTATGCTGTAAATAAAAACTAAAAACAATCAAATAATGAAATAATTGAAGCCACTTGTAGCTCTGAATGTGACAAACTATGTTAGTTATGTCAAACCGCTTATGACTGTAGAGGTAAGCGTGAAAACATTAATACGTTGATTTTTAAAATTTTTTGTAAAACCTGTTTCTGTCACCTCTCCCTCAGAATAAAATGCATTTCATAATTTCAATAATTCACACCAGTGACAGAAGAATTGACTACTAATTCTGTGTGGAAACTTAGATTTTAGAAATTTCACAATATTCTCCTTCTTGTCGTTATACTTGTCATTTAAAAAAGCATATTACTTTTCAATTGTTTTGAACATTGTATGATTTCTGTAGCAGACATTTTCATTTCGCCTACATGAAGAAAATTCTCCCTTTTTACCCATCCATCATTCAAGGTTTTCTGATTCAGCGTTCAAACAATTTACTGGCGTTTATAATTAGTAATATTCCAAGATGGTACCCTTTTCTGTGTCTTTTAATGGTTAAGCTCATAGGTGTCCTTTATAAATATGTTTGATTACGTGACTAACTGCACGTTTCAGTCAGTTTCAACTAAGTCTTTAAGTTTATTAAAATTGTTATGGAAATATGTAAGGTACAGAGGCAGATAGGATTGTATTGAACAATGATTGATCCATTGTATGAAAATATAAAAGCTAATAAACTTAATCATTTGAAAATTGTTTTAAGTTACAATAACATATGATAACCTCTAAAGAAAGCAGATGAATTTATACTTCGAGGTCATGAAACACAAATTTAGCGAGCTTTGCAGAACTAATTTATTACTTATAAGGAGATATACCACTTTTGTAAACAATTTATCACTGGTCAATAAAACAGACCTTCATGTGGATCGTTTCGATTCTTCCTTTCTTGGTTAAATCAAACTGAATCAAAGGTAATTTTGAGAAGAATATTATCTACACATTTGAAGAGTGTTAAAAGCAACAAAAGTTTGAAAGTATTGCAAAAGATATCTGTGATATGGGCCTTGATTGGTGAATATAATGTGTAAAAAAGATGAAATTAAATTTTACACAAGTGCAAATTGTCCAAAAATTAAAAAAAAAAACCCAAAGAAATCAGTTTTTAGGTGTCAGCGACAACGATCGCCTTTATGCCAGTTATCGCAGCGAAATGCTCATGCTCTAATATAAAGTTAACCGGCGTTGGCTACTAACGACCACTCAGTCTTTCGGGCAAAAATGTTTTTATGAAACTATTTCTTTACATGGGGAAAAGATTCATCACTGAATTGTCACGGAATTGTTATTTAGCAAGATCGGCGTTCGAAATGTCATTTCATTTATTCAATCATTGTAGCCCTTGAGAAAATTTCTCGTTTGCTACCTCGTACGTAAACTACAGCCAAAAAGAGGTACGAATGGAGACGGTACTTTACACAGGTAATCAGTGTTTAGTGTATGTTGTCAGCCCAGCTAGATTGTAGAAGAAAGTAATGGAAAAACCTGCTAGTAAGGTCATATGTGGAGTAAGTAAAAGTTCTTTATACACCTGTTTACAAAATGGGTAACCATACTTCTGGAAATAAAGAGGACTGTCCAGTTATAGACGAGTGAAAATTTTTACTCCTGGACGAGTGGCTACAATGATCAATTATTCATCAGTTGAAAGTGAACTGATATTTCATTCTATTCGGGATTGATTAACCCTATATGGGTGAAAATGTCATTCAATTAAGACTAGAATGTAAATCGATAAGATCACTGTATACACTCGTTCAGTACGATTTCACCCCTTTACATTTAGAGAGTAATGTCGAGAATGTAAGACGATACATCGTTATTAAAAAGTTGTAAATAATTTAAGCAATGACAGGGCTTAGCGGTATTCAAGAAAGGCAAAAGGTTTTTATGGAGGTAGCAAAAAGTGACCAACTAGGTTGGGTACACAATTGTCTCAATTATTGGTCAAAACTTTGACCATTTGTTGGTCAATTTCTGGTGAATAACTACTCAGTGGGTATTTCTTTCCCAAGAGCGTTGGGTAGACTTACTACTCAACAGTTGTTGAAATTTTATTAATTTATTGGGAAAGATATTAATCAATAATTGGACAGTTTATCTTTTGGTGTATGTCTGTACCCTATTCTGACCCATGATATTTTCCTATCTAGCTTTCTGTTGTAGTTGTAAACGAATTACTGGTATGTGGAGCCGTAAGAAGTCTATTCAAAACGTTGTTTTTATAATAATTTTACCCTGTTCAATATTTTCCGTGTAAACTAAAACATGACAATTTACGACAAGTGTACAGCGTGCACTTACACCGAGAGGCACATTTCAGGTCATAAAACTCACCATAAATACAAAAGCTTAGTCTAATCCGTTTGGCGTTTCATCTTTACCCGTAATGTCCAAAACAATGTTTAAAAAGCACTGTCTGTGTCAAATGATGCTTCGATATTTTTTTGTATTTCCATCACTACATAAAAAATAACACCAGACTCAATTGAGAACTAGCGGTTGTTGCATGCGTAGCAAAACACTAGCAAAATACATGTGCGTTTATGGATGAACAAGTTTCGAAATCTAGGATATTTACGTCCTTCCGGACGCGAAAGAGAATACCCAAAATTCTGGACTCTCATTGGATATCCGTTCGTCGCTCAATAACAAAAGTCGAATCACACACAAACGTCACGGTGAGCTAGTTCGAAGTACTATTTTTACATTTTTGGGGGAAATAGAGCTCGATTTTGTGGCCAAATGGAATGTGCGAAGATTCCTCCTTTGCAAACGTTTAATATTTCAAAAAGGATTTTTCAGAACATCGAAACAATGGCTCATTATTAGGAGAAATGTGATGCTAATTTAAGTCAAGTCTGTGGAAAACCGTCACGAACGATTTGCCCAAATTTAAGCAAATATTACGCTGATTAGCAATTAATCGTCCAACAAGCATGTAAAGCGAAAATATGCCCAACCGTTGAATGCAAGCATATCGCCATTTTGACAAATAAATGGATAATGCCATAAATGTGTATCGGGAAAGTTTGACCAACATATAACCAAAACGTTTTACCCAACCAAAAACTTGTCTAGTGTTTTAACAGTGAAGGCACTCGTGTTGCAGTGGCATCAACTCGTTGTGGCCAGCACATTCATCACACTGAACCTGTAAAGTTCCGTCCCGATTGCTGTTACGTTATGCAGTGTACAGTTCTCTGTTCATAATCAACTCAGTTCTCTGTTCATAGTCAGTCACATTGGAATTATGTAGGCAATCGTGTTGCGATCAACTCTGTGTTATTACGTACAAGTTGTGGCACACTATATACTCAGTATGCTATACGGTACCCGCATCCAGCTCGCATCACATTAAACTTTACGATAAATTCATCCGCTGATTACTTCGTTTGCGAATTTCAAGTCATGTATTCTTATTGTATTAATGAGAAAGTAAGCGCACATTCAACAAAAATTTCTTTCTGCAATAAAGACTGTCGGCATTTCATCAATCAGTAACATTTCAAACTACATTACAAGCTGTTTCTATTTATGAACGAGGTCCTTCGTCGGGACTAATTTAGAATGTGTGCAAGAAAGCGGTGACAAATTATGGACAGGCTTAACATTAGCTGCCTGTACAGTGATAGCAACGATAGTAAAAACGGACCGAAACAGTGTGGAACTTGCAGTTTCAACGTTCAGTCATGTAGGTAAGCCTGCCTGTCGTGTAACGCCAAGATTGTAGCGCGCGCATTACAATAAAAACAATAGGGATCTTTTTAATATGCATGGGAAATCCATGAGCCAAGTGTGAAAAGTATCCGTCATTGCTATCTTGAGATATCATGATTACAAGCCAAGCGTCACGAACACACACACCCACACACTCATATATATATATATATGTATATATATATATATATGTATATATATATACACACTCGCCAGCGTGATTACATAGTTTCCTTTCGCCTTCGACAAGGATTAAAAAAAACTTTCCCTTCGAGGTAAAGTAACATGATGAAGTTTTCCTAGTAAATTTTTTCTAGGCATTTTTCCTTTGCTTCATGTCTTCTTACCAGCCGAGGAAGAAGTAAAATTCACCACATAGACATCTAATACAGGTAGTCAAGTAACGTAATGGGGATTCTAATCAGTAGAGTATTTGTAAATTCAAATTTATTCGATCTTTTCTCACTGTGACCAGAATGGATGCATAGATCCTTGGGAGATATGGATCTGGTGATAAGGTTTGAAATCTGATTGATCCCCCCTACACACACACACACACACCGTGACAAACACGGCCTTGAAAGTGATGTGTGCAAATGTTCAATGATGAGTGACGTAATGTTCTTACAATCTCGTTTGTGGTAAAAAAAACACAATGAACAAATCATTAATTTTAGTGTTCAAATATATTCCTCTTTTATAATGAAAAATCTCTGCTGTACACTATTTATTGGAGAAATAAGTACATAGGCCTACATATACGTCTGTTCAAAACTCTTGTAGTATAGTGTATGTTTTTAAGTTGAAACGGTTCTAAGTTCGAACACATCTTACAAATGCCAGTTTCATCTCCGATCAAAGTAAAGCAAGAGCCTATTTGACCGAAAAAATACGGTGCAAATTTTCTTCCGTGATGAAGTTAACTCGTATATGAGAAAAAAGGCCTATTACAATATTTACCTGTGACAGAACATAATCTTTGTCACGGTTCATTTCGATTCTGAAGTGTTCGACCTTAGAACCTACCACCGTATATTATTCCCGCGAGCTCAAGATAAAATACTCCAAATCATAACAAAAAATTGCCAAATAAGAATTATAAAAAATTATAAAATCAAAATATTATATTGTTTGATATGGAGCTGATCTATAACCTTACTTTGTAAATTATTTGATCAAATTGGCCCGGTAAAAGATTCATACTGACTCTAAGGTGTTATGAAAACAATTTTGCAAATGTGCTCAATATACAAACAAGATATTTCGGCATAAGAAAAAACGGCGTCTAAGACAGAAAAAGACAATGTTTTCATGTTAACGTCATAGTGACGTGTAACAACTATTCTCGCATAACTGCTTTATTTGATATATTTCATGTGTGTATGGAGCGATTAAATCAAATCGATTTTTCGATGACAAAATCAAACTCGTGAAATCTAAATTTAAAAATATTTGCCAGGGGAAACAATTAAAATGACTGATGTATATTTGTCGAAATGGAGACCTAATAGTCATGGTGAAAGTATGTATGAAGCATGAGTTAAAATACGTAAAGTATAATGGTTTCCAACTTTGAAATATACACTCAAAATGTATTTGAAACTGAGAAACGAATAGACAGAGGTGGGGGCAATGTCATGTTATTTATTGCATAAGCCGGCATATCAAACCAGGACACTGGTTTAACCCATACCACTCTGAGATTTCTAACGGCCGGTGAAGGTCAAATTTGTTTATTGTTTCTCCATGAAATTTTCATTGCACTTAGAGTTTTTATAGTTACTAAGATAGATTAATCTCAGGCTGATTAGCAGAAGCTTTAAGAAACTGGATATTCATTCAACGGCATTTAATATTTCCAGCGTTTGGAGACCGACCAGTCAAAATTCTTTAGATAGAGTTTAAATCAATAACGTCTTTTAAATTTTATATGCATTTTTGTCTATTTAATTGTATACCTTTGGGAGAGTTTCTGTACTTATTGACTTTCGAGAATTCACTGCACATTCAAATAAGCTAGGATGATGTCTGGTAGTAATCTTTGAGTACCCGAACCTCTTATTAATAACTGCTATTAGCTCCACACATCATTCTAAAACTGTCTTTTAGGGATAAAACAGAAAATGACAATCATTATTTCCTTGAAACCAAGCAAAGTCGTGAGTGAGACGTCTAAAAGCAATAAAGGCATTTCTCATTAGAGTCAAAAAAGAAAAAAAACAAAGGAAAAAGAAAATACCTTATTGCGATGACTTCATTTGAGTAGACATTTAATAAAAACACCTATCGAAATGTTTGAATGTTTTGAATGTTTTGATCTTAAAACGTCAAGATCTGAAGATCTTCAATTTTGATTACAAAAATCTTGAGTGCAATGAATTTAACGCCCATGTTGTATTGATCTATCAATCATGTGTACTCTTAATATCATGACTTTGGAAACGTCTTTCATTGTCGTCCTCATGTGAAGCACCATTTAGTGTGAGACAAACAATACAGGAACGTCAATGACAACTAGTTTATATAAATATACTGCAAGCAATTTTCCCTGATTTGAAACAGTTTATAATTTCGCAAATCTTACTCTCATTCGTTGTTTCTAACTGTTGACAGAATCGTAGTAAGAACAATTTTACCATTAACTATATATGAGATTGTCTTTCTTAATCTTGTGGTGGCACACTGCACAACTAAAGTAGTGTAAAGTTCATTTGGCGGTTAGAGGGTACTGTCTGGCAGGCAGGAGGTGTGTGGATGGGATGACTGTGAAACTTTCACTGGGATATTTTCTGATGACTCAGAAATTCCTTTTCGACACTCTCCTTGGTAATGGCACCAAAAGAATTTCAAACTTATACTTGTGATTCTGGTTTTCAAGAATCCATCCCCTAATAGACATTAGTCGAAGACTAGGGATACACGTCGGATGGAAACGATAAAGGTTGATCCAGAGAGCAGAATTATAAGGATTACAATCCTCTGGGCACTAGTCGAAAAACAGAAGGCGAATCTCACCTGTTTTCATTGTATATCAACATGTTATAGAGTCTTCAATATGCCCAAGTGGCTTCCTGACCCTAAATATGTCAGACCACTCGTTCACATACGTCGCACAAAAGGTATACAACAGTTCTACGACAAGAAATTGAGAAATTCCTACGACAGTCGTGAGTGTGTCTTTCGAAATTCAAGTGACGTACGACGGAAAATGCCGCCATAGACCATTGTTGTAGACTTTTGAACATGTTTAAAATTATTTTTGCATCGTAGGCAATTTTCCAAGTCAGGTAAATGTCGTGGGTCTGTCATGCGATGCCCTACGACGTCGTACGACTGTGTTACGATAGACATAGGAATTTCGTACGATGTGGGAGAAAATATGAAGCCCTCAGAATCGTAGGAAGGTCCTACGATCATCCTACGTTAAATCCACCACAGTCCTACGAATGTTCCACCATCGTAAGTTTCTCCTGCAACTGCCATGGGTTAATCCTACGGCTGTAATGCTATTTTACAACGGTCTCACGAAATGTTTATTCCGCTTGTAAAATTTGAGTGAACCGAAACATCGCAGGACTATTGTGCGACCTGTTTTTTATTTTTTTGTCTTGCGATAAACGTAGGCTTGTGCGACTGTCGTAGGAACACCGTACGATTTATCTTCACATCCTTTACCTATTTTCCCACGACAGTCGTAAAACACATTTTATGTGAACGCTATACTCAAACCCACCTTTCGCAATCGTACGTTAGTCCCCTCTGTCGTAGCCCTGATAAAATCGCACGACAGAAAAATGCGTACGACGTATGTGAACGAGGCTTATGATTAAAAAACGTGTCTTCGAAAAATTTTCCAATTGACCAACAGCTCTTTTGGAAGTCGCTTCAAGAAATTTGTCTACAAGTCTTACAGCAAGCACATATGATACTCCTTGGCTGCTCAAAAAGGAAAACTGGACAGTATCTCTGTCAGCACATAGGCTCAACTTTCGTTGCATAAACTATGGTAATTCCCATTTGTACACTTTACATATGTACTCCATCGCCTCTAATATACTGAGCTATTGTTACTTTTTATTAGGATAAGGAGTACAAAAAACTAACTTATCCATGAGATGACAACCACGTCAAAGCTCACGATGACTTTCATGTTTCACTTTTTATAGCTCACTAACACTATGAATAACACCACAGAAACCCCCTCCACCACTACTATAATCATCGTCACCGTCATCTTCATTTTCTTTATCCATTTTAATGATCTCATTTGCTCTACACAACGGGCCGTTAAATATTGGTAAGGGATCCTCCATATTTCATCATTTTTAAGCAATAAAACAATTTCGTAGGGGATAAAATATCCAAGAGCATTTATGTAAGAATAACCATGAATTTTTGCTGAAATCATATGTTTTTTACAAGACACTTTGGGACGCGGTTTACAACGACACTTTGGGACGCGGTGATGGTCTGAAGAAGGGGTACGTCATGTACGCTTATGAAACTGATGACTCTTGCCATGTCATAGTGTAAGAGCTTGGAGCTTTTGTAACAGTCAAAAGGATGTAAGCAGTGCAGGCGGAAATGTGGATTTCTGCATGGGATAGCACATTCACATATTTGTCCCTTAACTCACTAAAATTTTCAGTTAAGTGTTTTTTGTTGTAAGGAAACTCTTATGCGTAATTAGTGGCCAATGGGTAAAAAATATCGTTGGTCGTGTCATAAAAAAATGATATATATATATATATATATATATAATATATGTCATTCTTAGCTTGTGAGTAATTGAATGATTGAATGTCCTATTCTTTTGTATTACTATTATACACCTCTAGTTTAATGTTTCGGGTTACCCAAGTGCAATGAGAAATTGGCTGAGCCAACAGATAGTATAGACACTCATATACATGTATACCATAGACACTTATATATATATATATATATATATATTTAGTGAAAATCGGAAAAGCTGGCAAATCTGGTATATATACATATATATATATATCAGTCTTAGCTTGTGAGTAATAAGCCTTTTCGCCGTCTCGATTAACATACGCACAGCGTGAAAAACTGGGGAGAAACAATTACACTGCCGTACCTACGACAAGTGCCAAGAAAATGTCTTTATTTAGAATTTATCAAATCATCTTAGATCGGCCAGGAGTGCAAGATGTGTTCTTACCTGTTGTTATGTGTCTTGAACAACCTTAACTCCTCTTCTTAAGAGTGGAGTTGTCTTGGTGGTTTAGTGTACTGCCTTGCACACGAGAGGTCCCCGGATCAAATCCCAGTTGAATCACTTGGAAATTTTCTGGGGACTAAAATTTACTTGTTCAGCATAGCTGTTCACAGTGATGCTAAAGGGGTTTAAATTGATGAAGTTTAATTGGGTATCTGATTGTCTGTTTCAGAAAGTTGTCCGATGTAGGAAGTTGTGCGAGTCACGAAGTTGTGATCTTTGCTCGGTTCAACTGTTGAGCAGTGGTGCAGAGCAGGAACCTTCACCCCTCCCAGCCTTTGAAAAAGTGGCTAAAGACTAGGAATTCACTCACGTCTATCGGATGCGGACGTTAAATGGCCGTCCCGGGAGCAGGACTGGGAGCGATTAGTACACGCCTACCTCATTAACCTCTGAGCACTAGTCGAAAAGAGAAGGCATATTTCTTCGGTGTTCATCCAAGCTCACTCTGGTATAGGGTCGTCGATATCCAATTGGCTTCCTGACCCTCAAACGTTAAACTAAAACTTCTCTGCCTTAAAATTTGTCTTAAAGTCTGTCCCAAAAACTTTTTTTTGCAAGTTGTGGTTTGTTCATCTTCCTTGCATCCCACAATTACCTGCGGCAATCGTAATTGCGAAAAGGCTTATTGTATGTTATTTTACTCACTTTGCTCACACTCCAAAAACAAAAGAGCGAAATTCACGCAAGAGTGTGCTGAGGGACCACTCCTGGTAAGAGTGATTTCACCAGGAGTAGAGTAAAAAATCACTCCAAATAGAGCGGTATTTCATTCCATGTGTATGAAATATCACTTTCTTTGAGTGAATTGTCACTCTTCTTGGGGCGAAGTTCACTCTTATAAGGAATGGTGACTGGACACACTCTTTTTGGAGGGAATTTCGCTCTTTTGTTTTTAGAGTGTACACCTTTACTTTACTTTTCGGGGTACCCCTCCCCCAAACAATGAGAAGTCAATTACAACTGTTGGACTGGATCATTTCCTGATAAATTATCCATTACTTCACAAATATTTTATTCCCCGTTTAAAGCATTAAGGAAACATTCTTGTTTAAGTTCACATGGTGACACCATCAGCCCGTCATGCAGTGAGCATTGTCGATCGATGGGTGTTTACTTCTTTTTCATGAACTCACGTTAAACTTGCCGTGTATCGACACTAAAAAGTCTTTGCCTTCTATGTTATTCTGTTTTTGTTACAAGTATCGAAGTTGAGTAAATAATTGACAAAATTGAGCCTCATATCTAATTTTGAGATAGGGGAAGACGTTGAGTTTTATGCAACAAATTTTTAGCGTACTTTCAAGCCTTAGTTGGTCCAGGTTGCAACTCCCTGTTCAGTGTAACCCCTGCTTTATTCCTGCTATAAGATCACACAAGTTCTAGAGCCGCTGATATCTGCTCTACGAGATCGCCTTCCAAAAGGCAAAGGGTCATGATTCATAGCAGCGCCATCTTCATTTCGTTTGCTATGTTCAGTCGTGGAGGCACGTCGGGTGTTTTCCTCTTTGACGTCAGTACCCTCTTCATGGTCCTCGGGCTTTGTTGAGTCAGAAGCTGAAGAAAAGAGATATAAGTATTTAGAGAGTCGTCTAAAAATTAAGCTCAACTTTAGTCAGCATTTTCTAGTTTATTTGCTTACTTTTTATTATAGAAGAATTTTTTTATTATATAAAAGAAGGATTGTGGTTAACGATTCGTGGTGCTACAAATAGTTACCGCCTTTTAACAATAATTCCTTTAAAAAGTCTAACTAATAATATGGGGCATTTTTGACTAAATAAATGATATCTGAAATGACTGAGTTAAGTTATTGTGACTATGGCATATTAAGAATGTTATTCAAAGATCAAATACGGCAAGCCAAAGTGGAACAAATGAGATCAATTTCCTGAAAATTCCCGACAAGAAGATTTAATCCTTTCCTTCTTGTTTACTTTCAATTATCTAGGACATGGACTGAGGTACATCCGTCATGTAGTAAGAATGAGTTTATTTCGCGGAATTGGTACTCGAAAAAATACAATAAGTTGTCTGAAATTTGGTTTGTAACATCATCATAATCTTATAAATCTCTTTAAATTTCCTTTCTTATCGCCGTACATAGATATTGGATATTAAATGTAAGCCTATGAGTTATTCAGCGTAAATTGAACAATTGGCACGTGATTAAAAAGAACCATGCATGAATAAGGACAGCAGGGTATACTAATGCGAATTAGTATGATAGTAATTGTCCTTTAAATTAAGACAAAAATAATGGTTTGAAAATTTACAGAGTTCTTGTAAAGTTAGCATGTTTTATAGGCCATGACAAAGTTTTGATATTTCTTTAATAATGCAAAATAGGTTGCAATTCAAAATTCAGGAGACTATTTACGTTATCAAAAGCCAATTGTAAAAGATGAGATTCCACAGGCTTAAACGGCGACTGAATCTAAATAGCCTACTTAACATTAACAGGTGGAGGATGTCGCCAAGACTATCTAAAGTAATTTACCGCTACATTTGTTGGAATATGTGGTGCATGAAAGTAAATTGTTTCTTTCTGTATGAAACTGGTAAATTGACTTAAAGTGTACCTAAAGTCTTAAATTGCAAAAGTATATGTTGCAAAGCTTGAAAATGCATCCAAATGGTCTAACTCTTATCTTTAAAGGCCATGACTGAATTGGTATAAAAAGTTTTGAACCTTATTCACTCATATTTAAATGGCAGATTGTGCAATAATTTGTGATGTCATACTTATACTACTCAAACTACTGCTTTGTTCTTTTTATCTTCAAAAGTCACTACACCTTGTGCCAAAATGTGATCAGATCGCAGTCTTACTGCTATGGGGTGACTTGGCTAAATAAACCCTTTACGTACGCATACAACATGCTATGCAAGGGAATTGTAAATGTTCCAAGGTTATATAAATGTATTAATTTCAAAGGAAACAAAAGCATGTAACTTGAGTTGTACAAGAAGACCATCACAAATTATTGCGCAGTCGACTATTTCAAATTAAGTGAATAAATTTCTCAACATTTTTATCTCAGCAATGGGGGAAGCTATGAAAAGGGGACTTGGAAGGATGGAATTCATTTTCCATCCTCTATAATATATATTCTAGTAATTCTAGACTTAAGGTCTACTTTAAGCATTCGAATGTTTTCTACCATTTTATTTTGATGTCGTGTACAATGAAATTAGCCAATAATTGGTCGATTTTGTCAGGTTGCCTGAGATCAACCAATGCAATCAATCATAATGTGTGCAGTGATGAATTGCATTGTTGTAAATTAGTGGAGTGTTCTTAATCCCAATATATCTGCTTACTTGGTTTCACTTGTGCAGAAATCAATGTTAAATTACATTAGTTTAAACATACACGGATGATCCATAACATATCTCTCACGCCACTTAAAAATAGAGTAAGAAAAAACCATGCCCTGAAAAAAATCCCCCAAGTTATCCCCATATTCAAACATTACGTAAAGCAAATCAGCAAATGCGACGAAATTCAGTGTGTATATAGCGTGAAAAAAAAAGCACTTAACAAATTTATCATTTTAATTGGAAACACAGTTTGTAGAACGCAGTATAGTCTAAAAGTAAATAACAACACCGAAAAACAGTGCGTTACCATGGGAATCCAAGGTCGTAATGGGAATTTTTATTCACCTGCCTTAGTTTAGTATTTCGTTTTGAGAACGATATCGTAATAAATGTTGGCATGGTATCATATGAACAAAAATAGTACTACTTTAACTAGACTTTGAATTATGATCGTAACATGCACATCACAATGGATCACATTGCTTTGATTAACAGCGACGTTATGAAACGATACACTTTCCATACACTGAAGGGGGACTATGCACACAGATAACCCTAAATCAGGACCGAACAGAAATCATCCGAAACTGAAATCGGTGATCTTGGACCAACGGTCAGATGGTCATAGGGCCAACGTTATTTGAGAGGACTGCCTGTTTAAGACAAAACGTGTGCAACATCAGCACCTTAGGAAAAAGATTTCAATGTACAAGATTGGTCCTTTGTGTAATTTTTTAAACGTGGGGCATAGTAGAGGAGGCTGTGAACCGTGCAGAGAATTACCCACATGTTCATAACATTAACTGAAGGATTTACTCATGGTTCTATGTAGAAAAATCATGAGACTCTTGTGAAAAGCCACTGAAATATTCCTTTAAATTAACGAACACGTACTAAGGGGTAAGATGTAACTCTGACCACAACGTCTCAAAAATTTATCAATTCTCTTCTTTCATTTTTGTAGCAATTGGATGGTTTGTATTGCTACCGAATAAATGGTCAGTGAAATTTCGTAAGCTCGTGTCATGTCATAATTATTCATCTACATATCCTGAAAATGTCAGCTGGCAAACCAATTGTCCAGGTAACCCATCATTATGCTTCATTCTACCACCTCTAGCCATCCGTTATTGAGAATCCTGCATTCTAATTGGTTAAACACTGACCAGTTATT
>WURT03412293.1:0-22990 GCA_009936505.3 Holothuria glaberrima
AATTTCGAATTAAATTTTGGATTATTTTCTACTCTTCAAGTCAACTGATGATGCATTTATTTGTTTCCTGTTTTACAATTTATAGATATATATATATATATATATATATATATATATATATATAGGTAATGAAATCCACGTAGGCTCGATACAATAAATACAGTTGACGTTAAGAAGGCCCACAACCCCGTTGACATTTTGCATCACGTTTCAATATTGCAAATATGTACAAAATGTTCAATATATACAATATATTAGCTAAGATGTACGAAATTTTCGAACAAGCCTGTGTTCTTCCTCAGCGTATACTACTATTAAATGTGAAAAGGCCAGCAATTGGAGATTCTTCAAGCAAAAGCTAGGCAGTCAGATTAATCCGGGCTTGTAGAAGGTGTAATCACTGATTACTCCTAAATCCCTATTCAAACCCGCGGTGTGTGTATTGAGAGCTAGGACCCATTTGATTTCAGAATTACGACGGATCTGTTGAGAGGTAACTGAAGAGCCTAATAGTATACATTTAAGATGGTTGAAGTCGTGATCGGGTAAGTTAAAATGTTGTCCCACCGTAAAACCCTGGGTATTGTCCCGGATAGTCTGTTTATGATTATTAAACCAACGGCGAAATTTAGAGCCGGTTTCACCCACATAATTGCTTCTATCACGTTGTGTGTAAACCAATACGTAGACAACATTAGAACTGTCACATGTCAGAGGTGGGGGTCTGATTTTGGTTGAAGTACCCGGGGTAGTGTAAAGAGCATCCCTAATGATGTGTTTGCATATCTGATAGCGTAATTAGAAAATATTGTCGACTCTCCAGAACTCAGTGACGTGACCAAAGTTATGATATATCGGGATAAAAATATATAGTGTATGAGTAGTCAATCTATCTCATAGTGTAAAGAAGTAAAATTCTCAGGAAACCAAAGGTGGGTCTGGTTTTGTATAGTTGGTTGACTGTATATAGTAGTAAGCTATAGCGATTGTGCTTTTGCTAGACGCGTTTCGACCATGGAGGATAGGTTCCCAGTCTCATCAGTAGCGGTAGGGTAGAATGGCGGCGGGTGCCATTTAAAATGTGTGAAGTCAAAAAATGGATATATTATTCATGCATGAGTTCCAAGAGGATCCCAACTGGAGATGTGTCAAGGCAGTTTAATTTTGGAGTTTCCGAAGTGAAGGATGCTCTTATGAGGGAGTCACTCAGGTTGTTAGCCCGTTTGTCGGCAATGAGTGGGGGTTTCGGAAAAAATCTTACACATTGTTGGATGTTTCTCGATAAAATGCCAATGTTTCATGAGGCAAGTCTTGAGATCCTTGGTTTTGATATGAGGAGAATATAGGAACTTAAGGACCAAAGGTGGATTAGTGGATTTAGTTTTGGATGTAAGTAGAGATGCGCAATTTTCGAAATGGATAGCAGAGATGGCGCTATCTATAAAATGGTCCGAGTAATTCCGCTCCCGTAAATTATGTTTAAATTGTGCTACTTTGGTATCAAACTCAGAGCGGTTATCACAAAGACTGAGGTGGCGCAGTGTTTCTCCTTTAATAAAACCTTTAACACAGCTTTCTGGGTGTGTAGATTCCCGTGATAAATATTGAAAGGTTTCGTACGGTTTAGTGTAAGTGCGAGTATCGAGGTTTCCCGATTCTGCGAACCGATTTACTTTAAAAATAAGGATGTCTAGATAGGAGACCTCCGTATGCAATGCTTCAGCTATAAATTTAAGGGTAGGGTGTAAAGAATTGATGTGTTCCACGAAATGGTCAAGTTCTGTATCTAAGCCATGTACGAATTTTATTGGAGAGGGGTATAATTTTGTTCTCCAAGAGATGAAAGGTAATGTCGGCCATTTCCGGTGAGGACTCTGATCCCATTGCAACTCCCATAGTTTGTAGATAGAATTTACCATCGAAGGTAAAACAATTTCGTTTGATGATTAACTTAAGAAGTTCTTCAATGAGATGTGCGGGCGGTATTTTAAGCGAATATAGGCTCGGATCAGCTTAAGATATCACAGTAGTACAAGCCGAAATAGCTTCATGTTGCGGGATGTTTGTATACATGCCTACCAAATCTAAAGTAACCAGGAGGGTTGATTCGGGTAGTTTTAAATTTTCTAGAATATTAAGGATGTGATTGGTATCCTTTACGTAGGTTGGTTGCTTTTTAACCAAGGGAAGGAGAAAATAATCTAGAAATTCTGATATTTGTTGTGTGGGGCCACGGCAACCGGAGATAATAGGTCTCCCGATAAATTTGGAGCCTTTAGGTGGTTTTTTATGGACTTCAGGTAAAAGATAAAAAATTGGTGTACGAATTTTGTGGTTACAGGGATTGAGATAGTTAAAAATATCCTCCGAAATGGATTTTTCGGAGAAAAGTTTAGAGACTAGAGTCTTGACCTTGATTATTGTTTCATGGGTGATGTCTGAATTTAGACATTTATACTGGTAACCTGATAACTGGCGTAGTGCCTCGTGTTTAAAATCGTTCTTCTCAAGAGTAGCGATGCTTCTGCCTTTGTCGAATTTTTTATGACAATAGTATTTTCGTTACACAGTGAACGTAGTGCAGCTCGTTCTTGAGAGGACAAAGTCCTGCCTGCGTGGCGGATTGGTATTTTTGCTAGACAGGCTTTAGTATTGCGGAGATAGTCCTCAAGGTCATAACAAGGTGTCGAGGGTGGTCTCAAGGTAGACTTTAGACGGAATTTCGTGTAGGGTTTGGAGGGTTTAACATGTATGAAATAGGTTTTTCTCATAATACGGGTAAGCTGGTTCATAGCTCGCAAAAATGAAACCCTATTTGGCTAAGGTGGTGTTGGGATGAAACCAAGACCCTTTCCCTTTCTGGGTCGGTGAGGGTTCGTTTAGAAAAATTCCTGATAAATTTTAAATTGGTGTTAACTTGTTCTTTGAGTGAAGAGCTAATTCTTAAATTTCGATTGAACCTCGATCGATTGCGGTTATGGGATGGGCGGTGGGCCTTTTAAGATAATTTGAAGCGACGTTTAGACATGATAGTCTACAGGGTAATATAACATACTTAGAATAAAAAAACACAGACACAAGCATGTGACAGAGGATAGATGCCTTTCTTTCTGAACAAGTTAGTGGCCCTTAAAAAAACCTTTGGGTTGTGTTTATTCTAGATGATAGGATGAGCTGGTTTACAGCTTACGCTTCTTGGCTGGTGGTGGACCCAGTGGCGCTGTAACCTCCTGCATTGCCTGTCGACCAACTTCGGGCAAAGCTTAGATGCTTTCTGCCGGTCCTCTTCTGGCTCGAACTTTTCAGTGGATGTAAAAGCCTGCTGCCGTTGTAGAGCTATCTCTTTTTTTGACGGTCATTGACTGCCTCTGCAAAACCTCGATTGAAATCTTCGCCAATTTTTTACTCGTTTTAGTAGCGAAGCTTGCCACTTGGCAAGGAACTCGGGGTCATGCACAAGAGGGGTACAAGCAGATTTGAAAATGTTGTAAAACGAAACAAGATTGCTTGAAGAAATCATTATTTTGGATAATATGTTTGGTATACTCAGTTCCAGTATTTATAAAATACAGATGACTCTAAAATGTAAAGACCCCTCACAGATCGTTGACAGAGATGCATGCGCTAATTTGAAGAAAGATTGAGAACAATCAACTTTTTTGATAATAGAAAGCCTGATTTTGTAATGGCAGCTATTGCTGACGTAGTAAAGGAAGCAGCTAAGCCACCTACATAGTATTACACCCCTTCAACATGCCATATTTTTGGAACCACTCCTGAAAAGGGCTACCCAACACAGTAGGTTAAGGGCACCCCTAGATACGTCTGGACCTACCGTGGCAAGTCTTCAAAAAGTATTAATTCTTAAAACCAATTTTTTTTTGTTCATTTGAATCCCTTATTTTTATGTTAAGGGTTTGGGAGAGACCTGAGTCAAGTACAAATGACCTAATATAGGTCTTTTGTAATTGTTTGCTTATCACTATGTGGGAACTTTTATCAACCACAAAAAATGATGAGAGAATAGGGGAGTATGCAGGGGGTCCATGGGTTTCTGAAAAAATTCTGCTGCGCGGGCCTTTTTATTTCATACCACAATTTCTTAACAAACCATCAATATTTTCTCACGCGTCGCACACTTTAACCTCTGGTTTGAATTTTCTTTAAATCTATCCCCCAAAACTCTTTTGGGATTTCCAACCTTTTTTTTCAAAGGTAAGGATACAGTTTTCATAATGAATGCGAAATTTCGACAATTAATTTTTCAATCATTTTTTGCACAAGTCGTTCTTTAACTATAAAAATTCCTTTAAATCCATCGCAAACTACCAAACTTTATTTGCGCTTCCAGCAATAAAGCTTTGCAGTATTTTTTATCAACACCAGGGGCGTAGGCTGGTCTGAGCCTGGGTGGGTGCGACATTTGAGAAGATGGAACTCAATTCCATGAAGCCTGCACAAGCGTATGTACAGGCGGCAGAACAATGTTACCTCAGTCATTCCTTAAGTCTGCGTAAATTGCACCTTTTAATGCTTCCTAGGGTTTGTTTACAGGAGTGGCATCCTTCCTTTGTCACTACATAAATGTTCAGTCCTGGGATTTGCCCCTCCCCGTTGAGGAATGTCTGTTGATTTAAGGTTACTTAGCTGCAAAATGGTTCCATCTTTGGGATATTTCTGGAACTGATTAATATATACTATTTTAGTGAATTCTAATTTTTGTTTAAGTGAAACAGAGCATCATGTCTAAAATAACAATACGTTGTCAGCAAATCTCCTGAAGCCGCCTTACACCTTAGAAAATGGTCATGAGACGGAGCCGTGACAAATGCGAGCGAAGCGTGCCGAACTTTTCATTTATTAATATTTCCATTACAAAACCTACATTCAGGCTCTGCATCCTTACACTTTCAATTGCCCACCAAACATACATGCCACCTACAAAACCAGTCCTCCTCTAATATCGTAAACAGCTTTCATTTTTTTTCTGTTGTGCTTCTCTGAATATTGCTATCGGAAGATATTGATAATAAGAACAATATTTAAACATTGTTTAAAGCGAGCGGAGCGCGTGAAAATTTTGAAAGTTTGGGAAGGATAAGCAAACATTTTGATACCTTGAGAACCATTTGTAACTTAGAAAAAGATTATTAGAGATGCAACACTCGGTCGAAAGAACACCTTACCATACCCTCTCCCCCACAGAAATCTATAGCAAATAAAAGGATCAATCATTTCACCATAATACATCCACATACCAAGTATGAAGGTTTTCAGTGCTTGGCCCCTGGTGAGCCCAGATGCCTTTTGACCTCCACCAAAAACTATAGGGGACACCTTTTCACTATGATGGATCTTTATACCAAGCATGAAATCTATCCAAGCTTCTTATCTTAACATATGGTGTTAACAAGGTTTTCAGTGTTTGACTCCCGGTGACTCCAGATGACCTTTGACCTTCACCTCTTAGAGCTCCGGTGAACTTCCCGAGGTCGCAGGAGCTCTCAAGGAATCGCAAGAGCTCGCAGGCCGTTGGTAGCTAAGTGAGCAGTCGGCTTAAGTCTTTATTTGTAGGTGCAATCAAAGAAATAATACTTGGAGCTAGACCTCGGGAGACCAGATTAACTGTTCTCCCCTTAACACCCGGGAAAACAGTAAAACTGCTTTCCCGCTAAGCAGGCTACGAGTTAGCAGTGAATGGAACTTAAATATAATACAAAGGAACCCAATATTAATAAGGAACTGAATATTAATAACATAGAGCATTAAAGAGCTCTGTCCGTTTCAATATCAATAAATCATGCTAGCTCGTAACATGTAATCAGTTTAAAGCTTTACCAAAGACAGCACCGTTTAGCATGTAAGCCACCTAACGTAAACAAAATATTTCCCAATGGGAGGAGTTTCACCCACACCACTTAGACATCATACTCTTTCTTTACACCTAACCTAAATAGACTAAGAACATATACTAAAGTATGTAAATTTTCAACATATAATCAGTTTGAAACTTTCAAGATGCCAAAGGTAACATCATTTTGCTTCCCTGTAACCTTTAAAGAACGAAATGTCTCAAAGGATTTCTCCTCTTAGACCCCTCCCAAGGGACGGCAACTCAACACTAGCGACAAAGTAAGTGTCCACCCAGTTGCAAATTATTGTAGATACGCACATGCACACTTACACCAATATACTGGTTTATCTGGGGTGAGATTACCATGTCACATTCTGTGGTGCCCCCAATCATCAAATTCTGGAGGCGCCACAGGGCTATGACTGAAACTTTGCTGATTCTGTTTCCGATTGAGACATAATTACAGACGTTTTTAATGTCTGCTACTTACGTTCGTAGAATCACAAACTCGTATTGTTTCAAAATTTTCCATGTCAGGGGATGTTCCATTTCCATATCCTCCCCATCGACAATTCGAGGCTCACTCAAGCTTCGACATTCTGTAAACCTACCCCTCCAAAAATGTTGTATCGGCTCCCGGAATATCAGGGAGATAAGATTTTAAAATACATGGATTGCATAAAGTTTCTATATTGTCCGAGAGGACCGCTGTCTGTATTGACGCCCATTAAAGATACTCTGATCTCACCCAGACAGTAACAATTCTCCAGGCTACTAGTTAACCTCAAGTCTTATTCTTGTCTAATTACACTTCTTAGGCAGAACCACAGTAGCCTGTTTAAATTGCTCTAGCCAATTTCGCCAAACACAGTGGGTGAGCCAAATTGGGAACACAGCATATGTACGTCATTGTTGACCAACCAGAGTGAAACTGTATTTTTGAATGAATGTCAATCAAAGGGTAGTTATTAACAGTATTTGAAACTCTGGGGATATTCCAAGATATGTTTGGTGTGTGTGTGTGGGGGGGGGGGGTGATGCTATATCCCCTAGTAAACCGCAGTGTAACGTCGTGACCTTTTCAGCGAATTCCTCTTCTATAATGTGCCATGAGTTCCTCTTTGCAGGCGTGTTACGTGTTTATATATCAAGTGTTACTTAACGCAGACAGCCTAGCTATTGTTGAATTTAACGACGACGCTAACGTTCTACAAGAGTTGACAGTTGTCACAGATGCAAACAGGCAATTGATGTTACGGAACCTTCCTTTTAGGGCTGAAAAATCGACAAGCATAGGTGCTGGTAAGTAACTTTTTTTCACGGCATTCACATTGTCATCATATACGTTTGCTAACCATATTGTAGTAGAAACTTTGCACAACTCTTCTCAAAGACGGTGTTACGGGGAACGAACGGCTCGCCAAGAATCCCAGTTTGAATCATTCGACGACTTGAACTGTTCCGAAGAGAGAAGTAAATATTCGCCAGCGAATTCCAGCAGCACTACGAATAGGCTTACGAGTGCGCCCTATCCACCTATCGCAGGGACCAAATCCACTACAGAACATCTTAGACGTTGCATTACCAGCCAAGACTAGCGATAAGTATATAATTTTAAATAATTGTAAACAGGCCTAAGCTAAGTTTTAATATTTGTAAGAATTAAGGAAAGAGGGTTTTTAATTTTAAATAATAATCATGATATTGAATTTAAATCTCGGCCTCCACTGATCTTTCACTGTCACTGATTTGCATGATACATTGAGCCGTAGCAGAATTGGGGGCCTAACATCCTGCAACGAATTTGGACCAGATTTTTTTAGAAAATCCTAGAAGCTTCACTTCTAACTGTGAGCAAAAGCTTGCTGTTCAAGCTTGTTTGTCAAACTTTCGATACAATTTCAAAACGTCATTCGACCTAGATAAATTCGTGGCTAGTCCCTCGATCGAGGAGCTGAATTCTTCAAAAAAGTCCTAAATTGTAAAGCACTATGGCATTGAATTAAAGCCTGAAATAATTGGTGATAGAATTTTTGGTTGATGAAAATACTCTATCTTGTACAGTTTTGAGACAGAGATTAAAGTTCCAACCGACAATTCATTTGAATTAAGAAAGCTTGGAGTAGAGGTCAGGTTAACAGAAATAAGGAGAGAGACAAGGAAAAGGAGGAAAGAGACGAAACATAGAGAAGGAAGGAAAGAGACTTGAGTTAAAATTAAAGCAATTGGAGTTAGGAGTCCTAAAAGGCTCTGACTCTGAAATAGGGTCTGATACTGGAGGGTTCGACATTTCCAAATATCTCAAATTTGTCCCCAAATTCAGAAAGATAATGCTGAATTTTTTTTTAATCATCTTGAAAAAATGGGAGAGCAATTAAAGTTGTCTAAAGACAAATGGTTCATACTCATTCAGAGTAATTTCGTTAGCAATGCCCAAAACCTTATTCTGCTTTGTCCATAGAAGACAACATGAATTACGACAAAGTCAAAAAGGCCGTTCCTCAAGCTACTGAATTAGTGCCTGAAGCCTATTGTCAAAAACTTCAAAAGTATAGCAAGGCAGACACAAAAACGTATGTGGAATTTGCCTATCAAAAGGAAAAAATACTCAGATAGATGATGTGCTTCTCAAAACGTCTCTACCTTTGGTACTTTAAAGCTCACCTTAAAGAAGGTAAGGATGATAAACTAAGTGATGTGGCAAAATTGGCATATGAATATTCCCTTACCCATAAGTTTGATAAAGTAGGCTTGACTCAACATAAAAGTCAGTCCAGGGCAAATAAAATGTACAGTAGTACAGGTAGCAGTAGATCTACTTAGTCTGGTTCTATCTCTCCAACAAATTCTAATAATTTAAAAAAAAAAAACAATCAGATTCAAGTCGTCCTTAGAACAACCAGGCAAACCCAAATAAATTTGCCTATGAAGAAATAATTAGTAGTTTCTGTCACAAAAAGGCGCATACTATGTTAAATTGCTTTAAACTGGCAAAACGGAAAGAGGCAGAAACTGCCTCAAATGCCTTAGCCAATGTGGAAAGGTCTCCTAACGTAGTCGTGACTTTACGGCTTTCTAATTACCAAATTAAGGAAGAATACCTTCCATTCGTGTCTGAGGAATTTACCTTCCTAAATGGAAATTCATCTCATCCACCCGTCAAAATCAAAATTTTGCGCGACACAGGCGCAACTCAGTCATTGCTTCTTGATGGAATTTTGCCATTATCGGACCATACTTCTAAAGGGGCTAATGTACTAATTTAGGAGGTTGAATGTGGTCTTATTTCTGTTCCTCTTCACAAGATTACTTTGAAGTCAGATTTAGTTTCTGGGTCGGTCATAGTAGGCGTTAGACCTAATCTACTTTTAAAAGGGGTATCCTGTTACTAGGCAATAGCTGGCGAAACGAGATTGTAGCCAATGCAATTATAACAGATAAACCGTTTGATTTGAACAACACAGGGCAGTTAGAAAAGGAATTCCAAATTTATTCCCTGCCTGTGTTGTCACTAGAGCGATGTCAAGACGGCTCGCTATAGATAGTAACCTAATTCATCCACCCTCTGAAAGTAAGAATATAGTTTCTAAAAGTGGAACAAATAAGAAATCATGTAAGGATGGTGATCCCAATCATCTACTCTATAAAACTGAGGGTATGGTTTCTGAAAATAAGGATGGTAAACTTGAAGAATGATAAGCTTCAGTCCTTAATAGCTAATGCACTTACTGAGGACGTGTCAAGAGATGTCCCAGTCTGTTATTATTTCAAAAACGACATTTTGATGCGTGAATGGAGACCACCTGATGTACCAATGGATGAAGAGCAGAAAGTTTACCATCAAATTGAGGTACTTAGGATTAATAGAAAAGGAATTTTAAGTATTGCTCATGAAATGCCATTTGCAGGGCACCTAGTTGTCAATAAGACTTACAATCAAATTTGGAATCACTTTTATTGGCCAAAACTTGAAGTAATGTGGCCAAATTTTGTAAGACATGTCACACATGTCAGATGGTTGGGAAGCCGAGTTAAATTATTCCGGCTGCACCATTAAAGCCAATTCCCGCTCTTGAAGAGCCTTTTAGTAGAGTCATTATTTATTATGTAGGTCCCTAACCTTGAAGTAAGGCAAGACATTAGTATGTATGGACTATTATGTGGGCCTCTACAAGGTTCCCCTAGGCAATGCCCCTCAGACATATTAAGTCTCAAACAGTCTTTCAATCATTACTTAAGTTTTTCACATTGTTTGGGGTGAATAAAGGGACCCAGTCTGATCAAGGGTCGAATTTTATGTGATCTGTATTTCAGCAGATGCTGTTTGAGTTAGGCTTAGACCAAGACTTCGGCATATCATCCTGAAAGCCAAGGAGTTCTGGAAGGGTTTCGCCAAACATTGAAAAATATGATAAAGACATACTGTTATGATAATAAGAGGGATGAGGATGAAGATATTCCTTTTCTAATGTTTGCTGCTAGGGAGTCTATGCAAGAATTACTTGGGTTCAGTCCATTTGAATTGTCTTTGGACACACACTGTTCGTGGACCGTTAAAATTGTTGAAGGAGAAGTGGTTTCAGGTTTAGGTGAAGACATTCATCATCTTGACTATGTACCCCACTTCAAAGATCGCCTTCCTCGAGCATGTGAACTTGCTCAACAAAATCTGAGGCATTCTCAGAAAAAATGAAAGCGTGGTATGACAAGACCACTGCAGAAAGATAATTCAAGCCCGGTGATAAGGTGATAGTGTTTTTGCCTGTTTCTGGTCAGCACTCCAAGCTCGCTTTCAAGGACTTTATGTCATTAAAAGAAAGGGCAGTGACACAGACTAAGTCATTTTGACACCTGACAAGCGTAAATCAAAAAGTATGTCACATTGACATGACTAAGGAATATTATGAAGGAGAAGATTGTGACACTTTTAAGGATGACACTGTACATGATGCTAATGTTAATGCTAATGATACATGTGATCTAGTGTGTATTATCATGTTAGTATTATCAATACTGACCATGAACTCAGTAATGATGATGTTAAAGCTTACAATGTTCCTGACATGATTAGTACGTTGCAAAATTCAGCTGTGCTGAAAAATCTTGACCGGAAATAAGTCATCTGAATGATAGAGAGAAATCAGAAATGAAATCTCTAATAAAATGAGAGTACATGGTTGTTCTCAGATGATCCTACTAGGACAAATCTAATTGAACATCATGTTAACATGGGAGATGCTACACAAATCAAGCAGCATCCTTATCGAGTGAACCCTCGAAAGCGACAAAATCTCCGGGATGAGGTTCGTTACATTTTGGACCATGACATTATAGAACCCAGAAATAGTGAGTGGTCTTCCCCATGCATTAGTGAGTGGTCTTCCCCATGCATATTGGTAACCAGACCAGAAGGTAGCTACAGACTTTGTACCAACTACCGCAAGGTGAAGGTAGTAACTAAGACTGACTCCTATCCAATACCCCGCATTGATGATTGCATCGATAGGATTGGGAAGGTTACCTATGTGTTAAAAATTGACCTACTAAAAGGGTATTGGGATATACCACTCACTTAAAGGGCTAAGAGTGTTTCAGCATTCGTAATGCCAGATGGTCTATACCAATATCAAAGGGAAAGACCATCTGGCATCCCTGACACCTTGTCAATAGTTTAATCTTAAATGTTGAAATTTATCTTGTCTTACTGTAAATTTTGTGTCAGCTACACAACAGTATATAGTCAAGTATGAAAATAGTTTGTTCCTTCTATTATGCATTGTTTAAATTATTCATGTATTATTATATTGTTAGATTTATTGTGCATTATGACTATATCTTCCATTGAATGTTGGGTTGCATATATATATATGTACTATGGTTATTACTGTAGAGTTCTAAATTAAAAGTAAGCGAGGTTTTGTGCAAGATGTCCAAAACTTTTTCAAGAGAGGGAGTGTTACGAGGCACGAACGGCTCGCCAAGAATCCCAGTTTGAATTTCTCGACGACGAACAAAAGTTCCAGAAAGATCCGGCTATTTTCGAGTCTTTTCTAGCAATTACTATATGTTTCCACTTGGAGAAGATTCGACTTCCTTCTGGAAAGAATTGTTGAGCTCAAAACATTAAATTTAGCATTTATCATCTCTGCAACCTTCCTTCCGACGGAGTAAATGGGTTGTCGCCAGAATGTATAGAATTCGCCAGTTGAGAGGGTTCTCGAACGGTGGCTGTTGACTGTAAAAGGAAATCTCTTGCAAATACGAGACTGAGAGATAGACTCAGCCTTATACCTATACAGCCAAACGTTGTTCTCCATTGGGAGACAACGACATATCGATCAGACGTACGTATTACTACAGAGGACACACTTGCTACTTGCTGTTACTCTGGCCCGTAGCCACGGGGGGGGGGGGCATTTCGGGGCAATCCCCCCCCCAAATATTTCTTCCCCCAGATGAAAATTGAAACTGCATAATAATTAGTGTGGTCGAATATTTTTATGCCTCCCCATCACAACCCTTGCCCCCCCCCCCCCCATCACAACACTTGCCCACCTATAAATGTGAAGCTGGCTACGGGCCCGCTGTTACTACATACCTATCTGCTAGTTTGAGAATAGCGCTTAACTTCGCACACCAGCCTTAAACTGTTCCGAAGAGAGAAATACTTATTCGCAAACGAATTCCAGCAGCACCACGACTAGGCCTACGAGTGCGTCCTGTCACTGGTTTGCATGCTACATCGAGCAGTAGCAACAGGATATACCAATGTTTTATTTACTACAAAAAGGAAACAACCCAACAACCAGATGACATGGATGCATTCGAAGTTGCAAATTCAAGTTGCAATCATATATTGAGTCAATGCTCATTTTGTAACGAGTTAATTCTCTGCCGAGTCGTCTGTTGAAAATGTAAGGATATTTTTCACTGTGTTGTATCAATGTAAGGAAACTTTCTACAAGCACTCAGGAGATATGGGAATAATTTACTCGAGTCATGAATTATTATAGCCATTGTCGGAGCTAGGGAGTTCGTTTGCTTCGGAGGTAGGGGGCTTAATGTTCTTGGGAGTCTTTTAGTAGTCAGATACCTGATTCCTCTATCCTGTCCAAGCTTTGTGCGAAATAACGCCTATTGAGCCACATATCGTTTCCGTGATCTATTAAAGGACCAAATCGGGCAGGAATAAGCAAGAAGTGTAGACTAGTCTGAAGGCGAAATAGCCCTTAAGTGCACTCGTAGTGAAAGCAATCACATGCAAAATGGTACTACAATTTGCATATTTCAAATCTTTGATCAGAACTTTATTGACATACCCTGAGTTTTAAAACAAAGTCTGTTCCCAATCTGTAAATGTCTTTTAAAGAGTTTTACAAAACAGTGGGGGCACGGGGTGTTCATCGCCGTTACAATTGAGAAAGTGTGGAAGCTGTTAAATGCTATGTAATGGGTTCAGAGTGCCACGAAACGGTATTCGATACACCGCAATGGTATAAAAGTTAAAAGGTGGCAAATTGAGAAAACTCTCCCAAACTTCCATCGTTTTGCTTTTCTTTTTTTTCTATTATGAGAATAAGCAAGGCGAGGAAGGGGTAGCCCTCACCTAGACCAGCGCCTGAATGATACTAAATTGTTTTTATCACATCTTTCGAGAAGACCCACTTAACGTGAAATTCAGAATAATGAATCCAGTGAGTCTTTTTTTTTCATGGACACTTAATCAACATACACACGCCTGACCTAACTGATTATGTTTATGGCCATGTGAAATAAAAGGGACGTCAGCTTTAAATTTAGGGTGAAATATCAAGGAAAAAACATATTTAAGGCAACTTAATTTGACATTATATTAAGGCAGAGATAGGGATACTCCTGCCATAAAGACTCGCGGGCTGCAAGGTGCGCAGTCCAGATCTAGGCGGATCCCCGACACAGTTTGGGGGTAGTTTCTTGGAAACATTGGCACCAACTGCCAATAGTGGCTACCCCGTGGGCATTTTATTTATTTGATACAATTCATTTTAAATTTATTCAACAACCAATTTTAAAAGAATACATAAAACATTGATATGAATAACAAAATAGCAAAGAAGAATTGGAAGGGTATTGGAAAACAGATAAACTGTTTACTAGGTTTGTTATCCAAACAATAATACATAAAAATAAAATATTACAATCGATATGGCTTAATAAATAAGATTAAAGCATGGAGCGATAACAGATGCTTCAATTTCGTTGTAGCTCTATGGTTAAAACATGTTGATGGTCACTTTAAATGATAGCGAACAGGTATAACCGCTGGAATCGGCAACGAACAGGGCATTTCGGAGTACGAATAGGGAGGGATGTCGCTGTCTAAGTGCCTTTTAAGAATCTCCCATCCAGGCTGAAATACTGAATTCTGGTTAAATTTCATCCAGGTGTCTTGGCAGCATTACGTGTGCTAGACCGAAATAACGAGCTTGAAAGCTTGGGAGGACGTCTTATTGTTCTCACCGATGGACTGCAAAGTAGAAGACCGCACATTGCAGATGTGATAAATCAGGTAAGTTTAAACGTGTAGCATTTCGATTTAAAACCTTTATTTTAAAGTAAAAATAATAATAGAATTAATATCCCTTGCTTGGAAGTATGTAGAATATAATGTGGATTTTTTGTTAACTGCTGAAGCTCAATAATTTTCCTAAGAAATGTGTATTAGTTGCGAACTTCTTAGCGATTACAATTTTCAGATGGAGATGCCAACCTTGCAATCATTAGTTTTGCGGGAATAACTGTTCATATTAAGTTAAGATATTTAATTGTGTCCATCCCCACCGAATGCTTGGTGTGCTATTAAGGAAGAATTTCTTCCAACCCGTTATTGTGGGCATGTTTTATTTTTTGTTCTACGCTGCAAAAAATCATGTTGAAATCATTATGTGAATTCTAAACTTTATCCAATACAGACAGACAATGTCCTGATACATACAATCGCTATTGGAGATGATGTTACTGAAGATTTAGAAACTCTTGCCAATCGCGTAGGAGGAAAACAGTTCCTTCACCAAGATGCTTCCACTGCATTGTTCGATATTTTCAGTCAATTTGGAGTTCAGTCTCGAGGTAAGTAATTTCAACCTATAACGCCTTAAAGTAGGTGCAAGCTGAATTTCTTTGGTGTAACTTTACTTGGCGAGATACAACCAGAGTGAAAATTTAGGTTTAATGTTATCACCGAGAGCCATAAACTTTATGATCATATGAATAATCCTAAAAGATCTATTCTTTCTTCGCACCGTCTCCCATCATCATAGAAGTTGCGTTGAAAATTGCGATCTTTGTTATTTATTTATGGAAACCTTACATGGATCCTCGTCCCCTTCATCAAAATTGGTGTTGTACCTTCGTAAGAATGCATCGACCCCTATTTAGCCGTATTTAGTTGTTTTTAATCAACCTTCTGGCAAAAGTCTGGAGAATGTGCGGAATAAGAAATAAAATCTATAGTGACCTATCAGACGATTTGTAGAAAGCGTACATTCGAATCTGGAGTTACAACATTCTTTTAAACGCTTATCTCTTGTTGTAATTTGTTGGTTTGAAAAAGGTACACAGGACGAACATGTTCAACCGTCTTGACTTACTATGTTTGTACGTCAAAATTGTGTTTTTATTTCCCATAAGGGGCTAATTCAGAGGAACTTGTGAGTCGCTACTTATCGAAATTTGCTTCAGGACAAACTGAAACGATTACCTTTGTACGGGACAACACACTTCGCGGAAAAATTGTGATATATGTGGGTGTACTTAGCACGAATCTCAATCAAACATTCGGTGGAAGAAACGCATTGGATGTGCACCTGACATCTCCCTCCCAAGCACGGACTCCAGGCGATTTTGATTCACTTGTGTCAATGTTTATCATAAGTACTGAAAGTGTAGAGGTAAGAATGACTTCATGCTATTTTATTTTACAGTTTAAAGTTGAAAAGGTCAACGAGGTCAATGACGATACCGTCAAACATTACAGTGTACTGGCATGGCTAGGCGCAATACTAGTTCTGAAAAGGTAATAAGATAACGCTAACATAAATCAAAACTTTATGATGTGAACATCACTTGTCAGTAGTTTACAGCAAAAGGAACCTATCTCTGGTGATCAGTAGTTGATAAAGGAAATATATTGAGCATGTGGGAGAAGTAAAGGAGGGGGCTGGGGGTCAATTAGAAATTTTTCATGTGATAATGTTTGGAAGTCGACCCCACCCCCAGGAAATTTCTGAAATCTTGGGAACGCCACTGATAACTACAAATGAAGGTGGAAATTTGATACCTTTTTGCAGCATTTCTGGATCTTCTTTTAAAACATTTCTCAAGTAACAATGAAAAGGAAGTTCACATAGGCCCTTGTCTGTATGCGAGACAAGCAGGAGGGATGAAGTCACAATTTTGTGGAGCTTTAATATGAAAAACCGGATAAAGAGCCCTGTGGAATATTTTCTGAACATACGTATGTCTTTACCATTAGTTGCCTACATAAAAGGTTGAGCATTTTGGGGGGGGGGGGGAGAAGGCTAGGAAAAATGGGGAGGCTAAAGGCCCCTCGACCATCCCTTTCTTGCCTGGAGACATGGCGACGCCGTCAGTACGATTGGAATGTGATTAACTTTTGGAGATGGAGCCCTGTCTCCTTCGTAACGCCCCAATTAACAATGATCATGTTTTTTCTTATTGGACACCGCAATTTAAGTAATTACTAAGTTAAGTTACCCACTGGAAAGGGTGCAGATCAATGCCCATTTTAGCATTTCTGAGCTGTAGATTGTAAAACAAATTGACCCAAACACCCTAGATGGTACAATACTAGGCAATCTTTCGGACGATAATGATATGGCAAAGGGAAGGTCGGGGCATGAAAAGTCATCATGAGTAGCGTTATAAACGGACATCTCAGTAATTATGCAGATTACGTTTGGCCGTTATTCCAACGATCATCATCGAAAATGTTCAGTGACATTGTTATTTTCTATAATTTTCATGAAGCAGTCATTTTAAACAAATGAGCACGCCAAAAAAATTAAGAGACAAAATATCATGAAAAGATTTCAGAGTATGGTAATAAGTTCTTACAATGTTGAAAGAGATGAAGAAGTGATGGCGAGTAATTCCGAAACTTATTTTTGTGGGATGTCACTTAAAAAGATATGTAAGCATAGACTCACAAAACTAATTGCTGTAGCCTCATCTAAACTGCATTTTTTTTTTAATCCTTGGGAGTGACAACAGCTCAAAATAAATTACATAAAAACTAAAAACAGCGAAAGGGTTTGCTGTCCGTGGACTCCTCAGCCCAGTTTCAAACTTCGTGGATGTTTGAACATCAAAAAACATGAAGATTAAGTGCAGAAAATTGTGTAATTTATACTAGAAACTTTTCACTAACGAATGTTAGGTCGTCTTCACATCTCGTCAAGTAAAATTTTTATTATGCTGGGAATAGTCGATGAACAAATTAATAATGTAAAGTATAGGTAGCATAACATCTAAATGTCGTTTGTGTCGTCTGTATTACTTTATTTCGCTGTACACAAATGAATTTTGTTTTACAAAAGTCTCCAACAGTGAGACTGGTTGAGGGTAGTCCTACATGGAAAATGTTCTATTACCAAAATTAAAAGAACAGTTGTCAGACTTTTTAAACAACAACGTAGCTAAGGGGGCTCTCGCTTGGGAGCTCCAGCTCTCCCACGAAATCTCGGAGCCACCCCCTCCGAATCTTCCACTCGTGATCAGAGATATGTTAAAATTCAAGGCGAGTGATCAGAAGAAGATACCCTAGCACCCCCATTCAGCACACCTCTCCATTCCCCACCCCATAGGGAAAACTCTGGCTACCCCCACTGTTTGTAAGAGGTGTTTTGATGTTAAAATTTTCATATCATTTGCAGGACGGTGAATGGACACTTAGTATATCAAACATGGATGTTATAAATCTCAACATTAGCATCCTTGTTTTTGCCGAAACTGAGGAGAGATTAGTAAGTCTTCCAATAACATCCACTGGACTTTGGGCCGCTGCTGATATTAATCCTCCACAGGTCCAAACAGCGTACCTTACACTTGCCAGAGGTTAGTAACTATACGTTCGTGGAACAATATGTAACTTAAATACAAAATTTCCTGTACGTTATACAGTTTGAATATATGTTGTCCATCAGTAACGAACCAACAGAGCCAGACTTTAAACAGAGGGTGTCAGTTTGGTTTATTCAGTTTATGTTTTTAAACTCCCTCACTTCTCTGTATGTAGAGAGTTGTCTCTTTTAAGTTTTCTGTCATAGTCTTTAAACAATAAGTTGGATGTTGTGTGATCACTTACAAACACAGTGGTAAGATGAACTATGATAGTTTTTTTATTGTCTAAGACTGGACTCTATGTGCATTTTGCTTAACTAGTTTGAGGATACTATGTATGGTTATTTTATTTACGCAGACTTAAGCTGGACCATAGATGGTTATTCTATTTATATCGTATAAAACTGAGCTGTGAAAGTTTAGTCCCAACATGACGTCAAGTCTGAACTGTAAAGAGTAAGTTCCTTTATGTAGTGTTACTCTGGACTATGTAGATTGATTTAATTTGTATCATCTGAAATTAGACTGTATTTATAAATTAATACAGGACAATGGCTATTCTAATTCAACAGCTTATAATCCAGTAATTGATCCTGAAGTAAATGCAGTCGTCGAAACACCAAAGGGAGTTCAAATCATTAAGCTTTTCGACGATGGGATTGGAGAAGATATTACAAAAGGAGACGGGATTTACAGTGGATTTTTTACACGTTTGACTGCACCTGGTAGATATAATGTGCAAGTAAGTTATTTTGGTTAAGAAATAGCTGTCGAACTCGACAGGTGACACAAGAGAGATGATTTCAAACAGGTTTAACAATTGATGGTTTTATCGGAGGGCTTTTAAAGTTCCCATCTCAGATTACATAAAAAAGTGTCCCTAAGGTCTAAAATTAAAAGCATATGTATTTTGGAGGTTGGAATATGAACCGTATTTATCCATCGTTCATTATCATAGCTTACTCGGCTGCTTAGGTATAAAATATTGAAATTTATTCACGACGTAATTTGAAATAGCCCATTGCGCTATAATTTGTGATGCCCTTTTTTGAATTGTACAACTCACATTAAATGCTTCAGTTTTCTTTTGAAATTTATATGACGAAGAAAATCTTCCTGTTTTCTTGCATAGTATGTTACACAGAGCGGCCGTGTATAGGTCATGTCAACCTATAACAACAAGAAAGTGATTAAACTTTGGCACAAGGTGCGGTTGTTTTCGGAAAAACAAAGAGAAAGAAAGATTGTAATTCGAGTAGTACAAGAATGACACCGCAAATGATTGCGTAATCTGCTATTTTAAATTGAGTAGATGAACTTAAACATTTTATATCTCAGCTCTGAGAGATTTTGGAAAAATGGGAATTGGATCATTCATATTCATTTTTCATGCTTTGTTACATCATGAAGCTACTATAAGAGCTCCATGGTACTATACATTTTTGAGATTTTAGACTTCAGGGAAACTTCAATCCAAATCTTGTTTCATTAACCTAGGCACAGAGAAAACCTCATACTGGAGAATATTAACTTCATTCCATTCTTTTCCGATTGATTTACACGTCATCAAACTCAAATTAATATTGAATCTTTCGAGAGGCTCAGAGGTTTAGAGGTTGGTTGAGGTCATCATTAGTATAAACGGGAAACCTTGAAAAACACGAAATTTCAAGACAAGGAAGCCTTCTTGTCAAACTTGGTAAATAGATGTGGTACCATAAGGTAGTACACCACTAATTCAAAGGAAAACATGATGATAAATACACTAGGAAATGTTTTAGACGATGTTACTGGAGTGACTCAATTTGTAATGTGTATGTGGTGGGAAATAAATTGAAGTATGAAGACTCATTTTGCAAAAATAAAGAAAATTAAAGCACTTTTTGCAGTATTTTGTTCCGTGATGTCAAATGGCATTTTGAATAAAATAGAAAAATCAAGAGCCACCACCCTACTATACAAGCCCTTCTAGCTTAAAATCTTAAAGGTCATAGTGCACAAATGTGAAAGCAATGGAAAGGGCCTAGCCGTGAACTTTCATATGGGGGTAACTTGTGCCCGTTGAAAAGAGTCCAGGGCAACGGAAGTCAACAGAGGAATAGGCCTGATTAGTGGTGTGTTAACATAGGGGAGAAACATCCTATTGGAGTGTTGAAGGTCAAAGACTATCTGAGGTCATCAGCGGTGAAATACGAAAACCTCGTTAGTTAATGAACAGTGGACGATACCTCCAAATTGTATCCAGCGCATCGCGACCAACGATTAATTTATAGAAGGCAACATTATTTTGCACAAGCATTACTATTACAGTAGTAATTGTAATTTGTATACCTAAGATGCTGTGACTAAAGCATTGATAGAAATATTATGCGCTTAACGAGTGCTTTGATGGCGTAGTGGAACAGTGCTCGGTTTCTCGCACAGGCGACCCGGGTTCCAACTCCTTGCAAGACACGTTTTCATTTTTGTTGTTATTCAATGTTTGGTGGGGTTCAAAAGTCATGTGATTTCAGCTGAAGTCAAATTGTAAACACATCAGGAAAATGATGCAGTCAAGAAGTATAACAACAAAGCACGCCTTTTCAGCGAAGAATCACTAAGCCTTCAATGGCTAAAATCCGTAACAGAATAGAAAACAAATGTGCAGCCTATCAGAATAAGGTAGTTCCGAATTTAAGCAAGTAGCGAAGGTCAAAGGTCAAATGAGGGACATCTGCAGGACAAACTTTTTCCACCACTACTGTGGATCTAGAGGCTATGTACAGCCAATGAGAGCCGCTACGCAGACACTCAGCTATGGCGGGATGTAAACATACAAAAATTACATGTACGTACGTAGGCACGCGTTACGCGTACTGTATGCACTGCACATGTATGATTGTACCGTACAGCATTGTGCAGGCAGGTACAAGTAGCTGCTAGCTTGCCATAGCAGCGATAGTGCGCTGAAACTCGAAAGCCCCACTATGCACCATGTACTCAGGAAGGTTACGCTATCGATGCAGTTTAATGATTGTTCTTCGGCTTACAACATTTAGGCTATTGAGATTTATCAAAGTTGATGGTATATCTTTAGATTTCATTTGATTATGGCGTGTCAACAGAAATAGATTTTGAAAAAGCCAGGGCTTAAACTAGTCCCTTTTTGAAAGGGCTATTAACTACTAACTTGTTTGTCGATCTAACGTTAACGTTATAGTGTTTGCCACACTAAAAATGTCCGAACTTTATAACTCTAAGTTACGTTAGGCCTACCGTTAACCTTACAATACATTTCCATTTAGATGAAAGAAATTTGTTTAATAATGACCAATCGAAAAAAAAAATGGAAAATAATGTACTTTTTCCATTAACTTACCATGTAGGCTGCCCTTTTCGTTCGCGTCACCCGGCCCGTACACCGTCAGCTGCAGTTATTAAAATTATATCGTACGTACATGTACAATCCATATGGTCCGGTATGCATGAAGGTACGCACGGCGGGGTCATTCACTAAGCTAAGCTAAGTTTTATAGTCACTGTATATGCGTGCATGCCATATATCGGCCGTTTAGCCGGTATGCTTTGTAACTGTGCATAGGTACGTACGTACCCTGTACAGTGAATGACCGACGTACATACGTGAGCTACGGTAACTATGCAGAAGAACTTCCACATAAGTCTACTAACAGTTGTACGTATTAGGAGGTAAATTTCCTAAAATTGACAATAAGTTTGATTCATTCTGGAAAATTATCAAATTTTGACGCGTTTTCAAGAAGATTTTATATTACTAAAACTTTCTTCAATCTTTCAAAGCATTTTTAAAGCTATTGGAATACACTGAGTTTTTTTTTAACGAAAAGGAGATTTGACATGAAGGTAGAAATATAAAACACCTATTAGAAGGGAAAAGTCCCTCATTTAACCCGACATAAAAAGCTCAGTGCTCATGCGCTGGCTGTAGGTAATTCCGAATTACCTTATTCCTGTAATGGTCTCATGACAATGTTGTCAGTACTTTGATTTGCAGTTCTCGGTTAAAGGCTCGGGTAGAATCGTCAAAGGAGCCAGGGTTGGTACAGGTGCTGCAGTGGACCCAGACACAGGCGAGGCTGAATGGGAAGTACAGTATGAAGCTGCTGGAGATGTTCAGCGAGCCTTCACTGGGGGCAGTTTTACTTGCAATAATAATAGGTCGTGTCGAGGTAGGCAACATCCCTCTTCACTGTATTTTGACTCTGAAAAGCAAAATAAAATGTGTATTTGATATGTTTTTCAGACGATGATCAGCATTTACAATTGCAGTTAGAAGTAAGTTGTTAACGATGACCTTTACTTGGAGTGGGCATCTCAATTGCACAATGTTATGTATTACGCATTTCATTAAAAAACAGAAAGCGTCCATCAGACAAAAACATCCTATCACGCTGATGATTCAACAAAAAAACTTTTAATCAGCTTCAACTTACGTAAAACACCTCCCACGATAATCGTTTTCATTTTTTGTTATCCTTCTCTATCTTACCAGCTATAAATAACTACGGTCCATACCGAGTTACCAACCTTGCTGTCAAAAATATAGGAAGAGAAAATCGGACTTTTGATCTCGTATTTTCTGCTCCGGGGGCAGACTTAATGGACGGAACTGGTAGGTGTACAGACGACGTACTATCAGAGAGGTGATACTAGATTGAGATTCATCGAAAAAATTTTCTTTGAACCCTACTTATCTCTTTTTTGTGTTGTTCATGACGATTTAATAGGCTTAAAAGTTGTTAGGAAGTAAGGAAAGTGTTGCAAGTTGTCTGCTATATCTCGAAGAGTACATTGGGGAATTCCCCCATTGCCTTACATAGCCAGTCGCCAAAGCATATCGAAGCGATTCGACGCTATTTACAACATACTTGTTTGGTTTGGTTTAACTTGCTCCTTTTAAAGATGCAGTTAGATGAGTTAGATGAGTTAGTTAGATGAGGTTTTACGGCCCAGTTTACAACCAATTGGTTCAAGTCGAGCCGGCCACGGCCTTTTTTC
>WURT03412404.1:11123-22985 GCA_009936505.3 Holothuria glaberrima
GTTATTGTGCATTTTTCTATTTGACGGCGGACCTACGACATCCTTTTGTTTTTTTAACTTACCAGCTTCACCGTGTTGATGTTAGGAGTTGAAAGACACACTTTTCCGCAACATTTACCCAAATTTGACCATAAACCTACATTTAAGTTTTTATCTCGACTCTTAGCAACCGAAATACTATGTTCATGTCTATTACTTTCTAGACGTTTCTAACAAAGTGGTAGCGGTAAAATCAAGTTTATGCTAATTTGATATATGAGTTTTAACCTTTGACCGTTTGAGCTTTAACCTTTGACCATTTACTCGTTGATGAGTAAGCATGGTAGTACCTGCCCACCAAGTTTTAATTTGATTGGGTTGACCGTTTATAATGTGTTAGTGATACAGTTTATTGCTCACATACAAATAAAAAACCCATCCCCATCTTGGGACCATGGAGCTACTACACATATACGGAGTAACTCATTACTTAGAAACACACTCACCTACGTAATTTCACATGTCTGATGTTAGGAAAAGTTTATAACCCATGCATCTAAGGAAATGTTTCCATTGAAATTGATACATTTAAATATTATAGACTGTTGTCTAATATTACCAAGAGGAGTTTTTGAATAGTGTTATTAACGATATCCCACGTAGTACGCCAAATTAGAGTTAGACTTGTATCATGTTTTATCTTCTCAAGTTTGCCATAATTTTCTAAAATAAATATCTTTAACACTGTAAAGTGGGTTATATGGTTAGTCTCTTACATGCGTAACAGAAGCACAAATAGACTGATGTCTTTTAGAATAACATCCTTTATTGTCCGTTTTACCATCTTCTGGTTTTCGGAATATTCGAGATCTGCAAATAAGCTAAATAAAGGATGAAGAGTGACATTTACCTGTAGGCTATTTAATATTAGCATGAAATTGAACATATTCATTTGTTGAAATATAATTATATCATCACACTTTAAACCTTTTCATTTTGAGGCTTCTAACTTCCAATTATGAATCCTAAAAATTGATAAATGGCAATTCAAAGGAAAAGGGGTAATTACTGGTAAAAATATGACATTCCTCACAGGCCCTTCCCCCCCCCCCCAAAAAAAGGTACTGAAGGGGAGTGGGACGAAATTCACTAAAATGCAATAGGGAAAAGTTTAATTTTGATCTTCTTGGGGTAAAATTCTTCCAGGGGGCCTTTGCCCCCATCGCTGAAGACTTGATTTGGCGTCTCCAATACTACTACACCATTGCGATAAATCAAGGTCGCAATCTCTAAAGGTGCGTTCTACATGCCGCACTAACTGCGCTACACAGCTGCTTTGCAAACCTTACCATTCTATTGTCTGAAGAGGTAGTACATGCATTTTCTCAACCCCACCGAGAATTACTTTTCGAAATCAAGAAGGTCTGGGATGCAAAGTTGCTTGTTCCGATCAGTTGCATCTATGAACTTACTGCTTCACTTGAACTTTGCATTCACGGGCAAAGTAAGAAAAGTAAAAGCTGAAATTTTAGGGGAGGAGAATTCCTTCGAAAGGCGAATATTAATAGAGCGTTGCCATGCATTTTTATAAGGGATTAAGGGGAATCGTAACAAAATGCTTTCTATGCATAAATATGAATAACATCCCATCCCTGTACATTTTTCAATACAATATTGTGTCACTGCCTTTGACACACGACCAAGATCTTGCCAAACCATACTGGACCCAGGTTCGTAGCCGAGTAAAGGGACTTCCTCCTTTGAAAAATGCCCTCGCTCGAAGCTAAAGACAATGTACCCTTGGCTTAATGCATTAAGGCACATCCGGTTCCCAAAAAAGCTGTTACGCCACCTTCAGTACTTTTCCAGCTACTGAGATTACTACACTGCCAAAGTTTTCCCATTATTAACAATGTTCCAGTGAAGTTTCGTCATTGTATACGTTGATGTATCAAAGTTTAGAAATGGACTTGTAATTGACCTACCCTTCCTTCAGATGTTTAGGGAGATTTCCAGCCATGTTTTGATTCCAATACGTAAAAGAACAGTTGAACGATAGACCAATACACGAACATCCGTTAGGACACTTTACATCTGTTGAATACGAGAACAGATATTCAGAAAACAAATTAACTTATTTGATGATATTGATCGAAATACTAAAAAGTGTGAACGACCCTAAAGGTAAGCTGGCAAATGAGGCAAATGTCAAAGGAATGTAGTTATTACAATTGCCGTACGGTATTTGAAATTTTTACCCTATAGTGAAGGTTGAGCTTGTAGACATCATTTTTAAAAATAAGCTGGTTTATGAGAATCATTAGGCAAGGTAAATCACATTTTTTATTATGCACTTATGTCTTCTAGTAGGTATGAGCATACATTACACAAGTACTACACATGAACAAACCAGCAGCCTTACCACAATAGAGTTCATCGTCCCTCTCCGGACAATGAAAGATTCCATCACACACCTGTGTTTGAGGTAAACATGGTGTGCCCCTATATGAACCATGGCACTTGTAAGAACCGGAGGCGCAATTGTACGAACCTAGGTAAACCAGAAAGGTAATGGCTTCATCCCTGTAGTAGTGGTTGATTTATTTCAGGTGGACGGTTCATCTTGCCTTATTGTAATTTTTGGTTTTACATTTTTGCAAGATAAAGTACAAGCATGTTACAGAGTCAGTTTTTATACCAACAGATTTTAAACAGTAATAATCATGAGAAATTGACAGTCTGTAAGTCCTTTCATTACTTTCAGTCAATAAATTCTAAACATGGAGACAATAAAGTTGAGATTGTCAGTTTTGATCTTCAAAAGCCGTTAATTACCTCGGTGCTATTTTGGGAAATTAGAACAGAACTTAATTTCCATAACTATTTACTCGTAGTGAGTGAACTATTTTCGAGTGATAATTTGAATCGTCCAACACTGCTGGAGCCTAACTAAAGAAGCATCGCTTGCTTAGTCTTTACAGTAGCCAATCTTGAGGCAGAATGTACATGAAAAAACAAACACATCGCCGTTCTATTCATGAAGACGACAGATCCAACTTCATAAATAAGAAATTAAACCCTTCCAAGAGAAATTTGTTTAAGAGTACTTTTAAAAAAAGACACTTTTTTAATCAACTTGTTTTGACGACACTGGGCACCAAGGAACTACTTTTCTAAAGGGTTTTGACTTGTTCTTGATATTCAAAAGTGGTGAGGGTGGAGTTTATATGACTTCCATTAAATTATGATTACCGTTTTGATTCTCCCTCTATCTAACTATTTAGGCAAGTAACTTACTGTCCCGAAATTTTCAATACGTATTGCCTACACTGAATATCTGGGTACCCCTCAAAAGTATATGTTATCTTAGTAAAACTTAATGGCTACGGCCTCTAGGCCAACGACATAATCGATTCCTGACATTTAACAGTCAAATCATCAGAAAAAGCATTTTAACTATGTATTCTATTTTGTCTGCACAAGCTTCTTATCATTCAAATAACGACAATCTTCTGAGCTTCCACGCGTCTTATGTCCTTTACTGACACCTGTTTTCTTTGGTTTACGTCGAACAACTAATATTTTGCTTCCTCCTAAGATGATCTGCAGTAATTGCTGGTTAGAATAAACGTTTTTTTACAATCTTAAGTGTTGAAGATTAGGTTGATGTCAATACCAAGTTGTACTTGTTTCGAGTATTTTCATAGTACAAAAAGGCAGCTACTTATTTACAACAACCAATCATTTGTACTCAATTACCACATTGATCTTCATCTTCACCGTAAGAACAATCCAGTTTTTTGTTGCATCTATATCGTTCAGGAATACAGTAGGAATTTGGGCACTTGAAATGATGGGCAGGACAGTCAAACGTTTCTGCAACATTGGAAAATTAGGTAAAACGCTTTAGCGAGGTGCCGAGGTGAAAAATTTGTTTTCATAAATTATGTGCACCAATTGTCTTATCGCGCACACCATACGGTTCATTCTTTAAAAATATTTTTATTTCTGGAGAAATTAAGGCGTGCCACATACAGAAACCTATACGAGAAATTATACTGACATTTGATACAGATTTTGTCTATGACCATGCCAGATGGTGAAACCCATATGCACCTGTTTTTAAATGTGGAACAGGCGTATCTTCAGTAGAGTCGAAAAGGAGGAGAAAGGCAGGGAGAATGTGTCCCGTTGGCTGTGCCACCAAAATGAGATTTTGGGTGTTTAAAAATTATGCACACACCGTTTAGGTGTTAATATGAGTATCACTTTTTCAGTCAATCATGGGGCTAACATTGCAAAATATGTTTTCAAACTACCCTTCTTGGGATATATAGTCTACAGTGGTCAATTCCACATCAATTTAAAACAGCTATTGGACTACTGCGTCCGTGAATCCTCTTCTCCTTTAATACAAATTCCACATCGATTACCTTTAGTCAGACATAAAGTTGGAGAAATGTATAAAATGCGATTTTCGTTGCCAGTTCTAAACCGTGTCTTATAAATATAAGTAAAATGACATAGCTTTATCCAATAGACTTATGTTCTTTTTTCATTACATTAATCGATGTCTCACAATTTGCAAGGGGAATTTGCTTTGCTGAATCCTCTTTAAGGCGGAGCCAAGCATTTCACCAGGGGTCAACACCAGGGATCATAAAGTGTGATTACCTCCAAAAAGCGTAAAAGCAGACCAGTAATTGCACGAAATTTCATAGATAGTAAATACCAGAATTTTCTGCTTGCTTTGTGCGTGTACCAGGATGATTGGGTGGGCATTTTTGTTAACTGCTGAAGAATGCATTTGTCATATTTATAACTGTAAAGTACCCCAAACCCAATAAACCACATTTAGGTATCTTTTTTAAATTTGTTGGGCTAGTCTTGGATCTGCAACCGTAGATGCACATTTGACGCACTTATTTGAAAGCTTACTCTCAGTAACATGAAAGCTAGGTGTCCCAACATTAATTCCTATTGGTCAGCATGATTTGATTTACTTTTAATGCCTAATGCAAACCAAAGCATGATCCGTCATACCCATTCATAATCCCCAATCACTAGTCATTAAATTTTGAGGAAAATAGTAAGGGAAAAAGAAAATTTTCCAATTTTTTTTTTATATTGTGGGCTGCTTAGTGGGCGACGTCCAGTGCTATTTGGAGATAGGAAATTCATCCAGAAAGCTCATTCAAATGGTCATAATTTTGTTAATTCCACGCAGCCTTTGGGGCTTAGTCCCCTGGACCCCCACTGACGCTTTGTCCCTGGATCCAACCTGGGGTTCTATCGTAGGCCCGTAGGGTACAAACGCCAACAAGGAGGCGCTTCACGTCACTACGACCCCTCCAACGACGCTCAGTACTTCAGTCTGGTGTGCCCCTACCGCGGAATGTTCTGATTCCCCGCTCCTCCATTTCGAAAAGTATGGCAATTCCACTACGTTCCTATTCTCAATTGATCTCTCACCTAAAAATTTTAAGAATATTTGCAAGAAATCAAATTGATTTGGTAGGTAGCTATATTAAGGTTACCCCAGATAAAGTTAAAAAACGAATTTTACCCGATCAGACGTGACAAAAAATTTAAAAAGCGGTTTTCATATCACTGACTTGAGTAATTATTGTAAGAAGAAGAGCTCCTTGAGATAATGAAGCAAATAAGCGAAAACTTTTATTCCAACAAACCACATTGTTGAAGGTGAGTGGCGTCTCTGCATCCATTGAAATAGCCGTATTCGTCGTATTCGAATATGCAGCGAGTTGATATCTCTGCACATGCTCCGTTCTTGCATTTCAAGTGAGACTGAGGATTGCATCGAAAGCTATTTTGAAAGTAGTCTATGAAAACCATGTAAAGAGTGAAAGCTAAGATTTCTTACATTTGTTTTTACAAACATTAGGCATGATTAGCCCTTTTCTGCCCTGTTATAATAAATGATACAGTTAGCTTATCAAATATAAACTTACCTTTTACTTGAATTATAATCATCAGAATGAGTTTAATGCATCAATTTTTTTCTTTTTGTGTAGACTTGCTAATTGCACTGAACAAAATTTAGGAAGAAATGAGTTAAGATTACTCCTTACAACTTTTAATTGAGCATAGGCACACTTTGTAGAAAATGAAACAGTTTACTGGCCTAACGGGCCATAAGATTAAACAAAACTTAAATATCATTCTTGATCAAATAAGGGGAGGGTATGTGATATAATAAAAGTACTTGTATAACGGTTGTAAAGATGTAATGATAGTAGTTAATAGATTATGATAAACGCGGATGTGATGAAGTGCGCTACTTTAAAACCCTTTTTCAATAAAATCATAAGGAATTTTAATGTGTAAAACTTTCAAATAAGTTTGAATACCGCAATCTTCTGTTTCATCTTTTTTCTGATTTCGTGGACAGTCTTGATATCCATCACATAGTCTACTGGTAGGGATAAATAGTTTAGAAGAGCACGGGTAACCCCCTTTAATAGACGCTTCATCTGTTTAAAAGAATATTTTTAAATCAATTTAAATTATTATGGAGAAAGGATTAAAATCAGGACTACAATTTTAAGCCTCTTACCTTCCTTCTAATGAAATAAAAGCAACATTGAAGCTCAAATGTAACTTAATTTTGTGCATAATTGTAGTCTTGGTTCTTGCTAAATGTCAGTTTCTAAATATTTTCTCACCGCAATCTTCCTCGTCTACTCCATCACTGCAGTCTTGTTTAAGATCACAAACTTTAGTCTGAGGAATACAGCGATGGTCACTACAGGGAAATTCTTTGACTGAGCACTGCGGATAATCTGTAGAAATGTGTTATTGGCCTGATTAAAATTTATGAAAAATAATTGGAAAAGTTACTACAAACGTGTTATGTGAACAATTACTTTTTCACAACTCATCAACACTAAAAACCGATAGCTGATTCAGCTCATGCAACCAGACCATTTTGATACAGTATTTTAATTCCCAATGGAAGGAAGTAAACAGTTAAAAGAATGCATGCAGGCAATATCAGAATGTAATATGTTTATCTTCTGTACACAGCAAGTCCAGGAATAAACGAGAATTATTGTCTAAAGAGTAAGTCTGGTTTGTATCAGCCTACCGCAATCATATTCGTCACTTTTGTCTTTACAGTGCTCGGTGTAGTCGCAATAAAATGTAGAAGAGATGCGTATTCTATTTTTGCAAGTGAAGTAACCGAATGGTCCTTGCTCTGAAGAAAAATCTGAAAAAAGAAAACTCATTAAAAATCTTCAGTATAGAAAACGGCGTGTGAAGAGTCGGAGACAAGCATGACACTTTGCAGACAGAACCATCTTGACATCCAAACGAAACAGAGATACGTTTTTGTTAATTCTTTATTTAAGTTTAAAGGATCTTTTCGCGTTTTAGACATGTTGATATGCTTCTTCATGCATAACGTGCAGGTATGCTGTAGCAAGACTAGTCTCTTCAATGTTCTATGTCCATTTTTGTTGACGAGTCTGCCAATTACAATGTGTGAGGAATCCCAAAACAGTATACTAAACATCTCCTGTTTTTCCGCACATTACACACTCCGCTTCAATCTTCCCGTGAACTCCATAATTTTATTGTCAGAGACAATAGCGTGAGAATCACCTAACTATAAAATGATAGAGTAAGGGTTTGCTTTTTGTCATGAGAGAGTTAACACAGCGTAGTTAACCTATGAAATGTCAATTTAACACATGATCAAATGTCAGCAAAGTCAAGTTTAAAAGCCCTGGACTAACTAAATTGTCATACTCTGAGGCTGATACATAGGAGCAACCTCAGGCTAAGAATATAGATGTAACATGCTCTTTTAATACCGTGGCGATCTTGTGTTGTAAATGGGGTTTTCATACATGGATTAATCCTCTCTTGTTCAAAACAAGAGGCAATTCTTAAAGTGCAATCTTACCATATTGGCTTAATAAATCTCATTCAATGAATCTCGAGGAGGTAAAAATAAAGTCGACACTACTGAGATTCGAACTCGTCACCTTCCGCTTACCAATATAACGCCAAAAATACACGTGGTTAAAGGGGACTTTTATCATACAATATTCCCCATTAAAGCAGTGTGTAAAAATGCTTGGGTGAAACGACTGTTTTGCCTCACGGGCGGTTTATTCATAACAGTGGGCTTTTCATACTATATTTTTCCTATATTCCTATATATTTTTGAGCACTTCTTACTACTTTTCTGATCTACACATTTCCATAGTACACTGCAGCATATCGACCTTCTTCCTTTTACACATCTATATGTATTAATATATATATATATATATATATATATTTATATACATATATAGTTACCTCCAAGGTTGTAGCAATTCAACTCGTATAATATATTTATAACATATTTAGGGGTTGTTGTGACTTTCCCCGTCACATTTCACATCAAAAAGTGCAAAAAAGAGTGTCATACAGTGTCATATAAATATATATATATATATATATTTATATACATATATAGTTACCTCCAAGGTTGTAGCAATTCAACTCGTCACTATTGTCAAAACAGTCTTGCGTGCCATCGCATTTAAATACGTGTAGGATGCGTTCTCCAGAGGAACACTCATACTGATCATTCGCCATTTGTCCTGCAAGATAGTCATTAACAACCTATCAGCGAATTTATTTCCTTCATTATTCTTTCAATCAACAACATCTTTAAACTAAAATTGTTTGTTGAACTAATTAGAAAACTTTCATGTTGACGAAGATAAATCTATAAAACCAAAAGCACAAAACGAAAGCCATAAATACGGAATTTTCTGTATGGTTACGAATTAAGTTATTTGTTTACATTACAAATTTTGTCAAATTAGTCTCTTTTTTGCACTTTTTGATGTGAAATGTGACGGGGAAAGTCACAACAACCCCTAAATATGTGTTCCGTGAAATATATTAATTTTAGGCCTTTTTCATCCATCTTTTCAATTAGAGGTTCTTAAACAAACTTGCAGTTTACACCAAGCTTTAATATCTTTAACAGAACTATAACACTTTCGTAGAACTATTTCAAGGAAAATCTGCTCAAAACAGGACCTCACTGTTAGGCTTACACGAAAATAAAAAAATATCTAATTTTACATAATCATCTGTTACCATAAGGAGAGAGTAATGAATCTTTCTCTTTGCTTTCTGTCACAGACATTTTTACATTGTAACATATATAGTGTTACAGCCGCCAGTTTTCAATGACACACCCAGTGGTAGTGAAGCATTGAAGGATATGTTTTTTATTGAACTTGAATGGTTAGGCCTACATATTTATACATAGCAACCGAAATCCTCCAGGTACAAAATAGATGTGAGACTCTGTATGACCTTTCCACCCCAAGTGCCGCCTCATAAATATTCTATAAAAACTTTATGTGATACCTTTATTTTTCCTTCTGGAACCTGAAAATTCAACCGAAGAGCTGTTACCTATAAATGAAAGATATAGTGTATGTATATATATATAGAGAGATATAGGCTTTCAAGTTAAGAAATAAGCACCATTTTATTGACAAATTTATTTCTATCTATCTATATATTTATTTATGTATCCATCTATCTATATATTTATTTATGTATCCATATATATACATATATATATATATACGTAGTTTGGTAACTTTTAAACTATATTTGAGGTATAGCAAATGAAAATAAAAAATAGGAGATGATAGGTTTTGAATAATCTTATAGTTAAGGTCTTATTTGATATTTGATTTTTTCAATGTTCTAATACTAAGCTTCGTAGCGCAACGTAACGTGGTTGTTAGCAGAACTGTTGTGTTCACTGTTGTAGGTACAGACGCAAAGCATTTGCCTTCTTTGCTAGTAGACTCCCCTTGAAAAAACGAAATAAGTCTTTTGTTTCTTAATGAGCCAGTAGAGAACTTCAATAACTCTTAACTGTTTTCCTCAATATGGTCCTATAGTGATACATGTTAATACCTTTCAACCCACTGAACAGTCGCGTTATCACATTCTGATTCTCCTTGTTCCTCAATACTAAGACAATAATGAACTGGGCATTTACGCCATAAGTCAAAGTTCTATTTAGTAAGTTCAAGTTACCTCAATTGTATCTTAAATGGATTGCTTCTATTAACTCATAGTGAATGTGATAATCCTTGGTGTCTGTATTCTCTATTTCAGTGGGTGTTTAGTAGAAGTAGCACACTTAAATTGTTGATCCGTATATTAGCCGAGGGAGAGGTGGGTTTTGCCTGCTTGTAAATTCCACCTGACATCACCCGCCGGCTTTGCAAATAAGTATTGGCAGTCACAACCGAACGTTTATAAAAGGAGGCAATACTCGTAGACACATACTGTAGTACCTATGTACTATTGAAACAATTTTCGTTTTTGTCATGTAATAGAGTAAATCACAGTAGGACAACTGACACAACAGATAGTATGCTGACGTAAAGAATATACGTGTCCTGTAGTCATGTTGAAAATTAAATTAAAGAGGTATAATCTTCTGTTATTACTATACTTGTCACTGGCAAAATACACGTGAATAATGAGCCATTGTTATAAACAGGATGCATCAAATTATAGATATTAAAACGTTTAGTTTAAAGTCATTCATACCTATTGGAATATCAGCTCTTTGACAAATGAACTGAGAAGCGAGAGGATTATTACAAGTAATGTCTGCCCAATTCCTAGTTTCGCGATTGCTCCAAAGAGTAATCATAGAACAGTTCTCTTCACTCCCTCCATCTGGTTGTCTGTCCATGTTATCCCTTGTCAAGTAAAATGTAAAAAAAATCTCACGAAGCAATACAAAAATGAAAGATTAATTTCCATGTGTCTAAATCTAAAAATCAGGTGCAACTTTATTTCAGGTTGGTCCTAGTTCTATTTACGGGACCACATATATGGCTAAAGCCCATTGCAAGAACTGTAACTCAGCATTACTTACTGATTAAAAAGGTACTGTTTACTTTTACTTTGGTGGGAATATTACTGTTTCCATTGTTTATTTGTATTAACAAACTTTAGTCATTGCTAATTAGAACCAAGGAATTATGGGAACTGGGAGTATGAACAATGGGTAGTGACGTTGGTGCTTTTGTTTATACTCCCAGTTCCCATAATTCCTTGGATGTATTTTACAATGATTAGAGTCTGCCATCAGTATGGATTTTACAGTGTTCACTCGCTTTTATTTTATAAGGTTGAAAAGACAGAATTTTCGTCCTGAACTTTCAAAATAGGTGACAAGTGAGGAAAAACATCTCGAGGCATTCATATTCTAAATGCCACCAACAGCTCAAGGGATTTCGAAATGAAACTGTGAAGATTCAACTGGTAATCGACATAAAGCCTGCTTGAATTTATGCATATTCACTCTAACAAAGATTCATCATAAGTGTAGCATATTTCCAGGGTGAATTTGCAAATGGGGATAAGAGCTCACCCTTAACCAAATTAGACAGTTAACATTACAGTTTTCGTCGGCTTGTAACTTGGAAATTTATACTTTAACCTTGATTTCCGAATCAAGCAGTTAAGTAACGTATTTTTGCCGTTTAACCTAAAGATACTGGGCATCCATCTTCAGAACATATTTTCACGTATGATCCAACTAGAACCGGATTAAGTCGTTAAAATAGTTACCAAATGAACCTTGAACCATGAAAATCGGTTCAGATTTATTAAAGTTATGCACGGAAATAAAATCCAACAATGCCAAACCGGCGTCCGTCGGGCTGTGGATATCTGGTATTTCCGGTTTTCCATCATTAAAAAAATGGCCAAGTCGTGACGCTATCGGCCAAGTCATCAGTCCGGAAGATTCTCCCTATTGGGAGAAAATCATTTTCCCCCGAAAAGGAGAAACATCTGACAGCCATTTTG
>WURT03412514.1:8418-22984 GCA_009936505.3 Holothuria glaberrima
GAGAGAGAGAGCTCCGTGCCCCCTCCACCAAGTCAAGTTTACAGCTATGATTGCATTAAAGACGCTCATGATGGATTCTTGCAAGTTCCTATCCAAACTTAATTACTGCACCCAAACCTCTTTGTGGTTGGTTTCTGACCCACACGCTTGATTATTTCCCAAAACGAATGGGGCACTAGATTTAAAAAAACAATCGTATTTGTTACAGACGGAAAAGACCCTACAATCCAAGATGTAAGCTCCAATTACATTTATCATGAATTGCTTGAATTCTGGTTCTTTATCTGATATACGACAAAGTGGCCTGCTTATGAAAGACTATGGTAAACTTGGAACGGACTAGCCTTACCTACTACAATAAGTAGATGTTCCATAATGATCAACGACTCTGCACTTGATATGAACCAACGTGTTTGAAAATAACATATATTGAAAAAAAAGGTCCCCATGATAATCTTCTTGATTAAAGAATTCAGTTTTCGAATATATCCCCTTTCCTTTCCTTCCCATTTTCCAACCCGCAACTACGCCTAGTGCAGTGAGTAAAGTCCTGGGCTTTACACTCACCTGTATGAATATACCATTGAAAAAAATCTGATTCTGACAGACCTATCTAAAAAACGTTCAGATATTTTAAATCGAAAACCTTTCGGACGAATGATGAGGTTTGCAGTTTCGTACATTTATTTATTAACTTTTCTTCATCTTTAAAAGCCTTAGAAGAAAGTAACAAGACACAGTGAACTAAAAACCGTTATGTGAGAGCGCCAACAAACTTCCTCCGTTTACTTACACTAACTTTGTTCTGTTTGGTAGCCTCTAGACCCTTGTAGAAGTATTCAACAGAAGCAAGCCAGCTCTTAATTTGCTTTCAAGTTTACGTAAGCGGACATCCATATTTTGAGCTACGAGAGCTTCTACCGTTTAAATAGTTGTTTCCCCTTTGAAGCTTTGTTCAAAAATCAACTTCCACGACGAAAAGTTGTCTAACAAGTACCTTAAAAACATTAAATTTCCTCTGTCTACACAGTGAATACTTCATGAACTTTAACGTTTTTACAAACTAAACACATCTCTCATCATGGTTTTAGTGAGCTGTAGATTTGATAGGGACATAAAATTGTAGAGTAATATTTTTCTTTGGGGGTGGGGATGGGGTGTTTTCTTGAATCATTGGTGCTCTATCCTTAAGAGATCAAGGTTCCTTCAATTCAATGCGATTGTGGCAAGGGTGACGTCAGGGGGATAGGGGGCTGTAGTCCCCCGTTGGGGAAGTACACCCCCCCGTCGGGGAATTTTCCCATTTCGTCGGGGAGCCGGACTGGGTGAGCAAACAGTGTACACCCCGAAGAGGGCTTATTACCCCGACGAAGGCTTGTTTCCCCCGACAGTCTATCCATTTCCAACAATAATAAGAAAAAATTTCAATAATAAAGTCTACACTTTTTGGTGCCGTTTTATGGGGAATGCCCGACCTTCACCCAGTGAAGGCTAGTTGCTGCCGCTTGATAAGTGAACAGCCTTCTCCGCATTTTGTATTTATTTAAGAAAAAAAAAATTTTTGAGAGAAAAATCAATTTCATGAAAGTGTCAAAAATGCAGGTTCTGGCAAAGGGGGTAAAGTGAGGGTAGGAAATTCTTGATCGGTCACTAGCCCCCCCCCCTTCGGGGAGGTTAGATCCCCCCCCGTCGGGGAAATCCTGGCGCCACCCCTGGAGTGTGGTGCAGCAAATTCCCATACCTTTAGAAAAGGGATTTGTTATTTGACTCCCTATTTAAAAGTAGGACTTCATAGTCTAGGTATTGAATAAAAAGTCATTCGTTATTACGTAGCTGTGGAACTTAATTTAAGACAATAATTTTCTCTCATAACCTGCAGAGGGAAATCATGAAGCGTGGAAGCAGGGAGTTGTCATTTGTCAAATAGTAACTCCTTGCTGTAAATAATTTGTTCACGTTAACTTTAAATTTTCCCAATCATGCAACACCCGTAACTCTTGAAGAGCTTAACAGTTTGGGAAAGTAAAAATGTTACCAGAGTAAACCCGTGAAACGGGATGGTTTCATACTACTAGGAAACTTGTTTTCTGTCTGTGGAAATTTCATGAAATACGAACACAATACAACAAAAAATAGAAAAAGATATTAAGTACTAACAAAGGGATTTTCGTCTGAGACAAAACGAAAAACGTAAATTAGTCCTTCATACCCTTCCCAAGAACTTAATTCCAAGACAGCCTTCCGAGACCCTCTCATACCATCTTTGTAGGTCTACTTTCTCCACTTCGCAGTAATGTTCCAAAACATTCCAAACACCAAACGTCAACTTTTTTGAAGATTTTCTGTCTACAAAGAAAAATCTTGTCCGGTAATTCTTAAGATTTAAAAGATTAATTTTCAAATATCAGATGGGGAAACCTTTTCCAGATTAGCATAAATTTCCTTGACGCTTTATTCTCTTGTTAGTAAGCTTAGGATGAAAGATATCATAACACTCAATTATTTAAAAATCTCTCTCGTTATTACATAAACGTTAGAAAAAAATCTGACAAATCAAGTCCAGCGTTATAATCGAGGTTTTTTCGCGGGACAGAAAATTAAGCTTCGTTTCTAATGGTTAGTTGCTTTCTGGATCTACTTTTATCACATTTATGACATCATAACTTGTGGTCCATTTCATATGCCTAACTACTCTTCTTATATTTTGTTTTGTTTTTCATCAAAAACAAACAAGAAACAAGGCGACCTTTCACATTTCAGCGATTAAAGAGAGAAAGAATTTATAAGCTGCCTGTGAATGATTAAAGCTTTTCTTTCGCAGCTGAGGATGTGAGTCCTGTGCAAAAATGGGTAAATGTTCGTCAATGTTTTTGAAAGAATTTACTTAACTTTGCTTTTCATATTTCGCGTAGAGTGCAAAAAAGAATATGTGAAAAGTTTTGGTTTCATACACTGTATTTAAATGGTTCTAACTTCTTAACGACAGGTAAGCTAACCAAAGTCTATGAAAGCAGAACAACGCCCGGTGCTAACAACATTTTACAAAGGCAGCCTTCTAGCGACTCGTTAGGTGACGCCCTAGTAAAACCAACAGAATATCCACCCATGATTCCACGCAGAAGGAAAATGGTACATATCAAGTTGTTTTAATCTGCCGGGGTGCCGGGGTGCCGGGTGTACCGGGCGGAGTCAAGAGGTGCCTGGCGGTGGTGCCGGGCTGTGGCAGCGACGGGAGACCTTGACATGTATATTATGGTACATGAAATATATCGTGCTAACAAGATTTTCAAAGTTAGACCCCAAATGTCCTTTGAACTTCATCAAACACCACAGGGTTGGCGATCTCAAAGTAGGGCTTCTTCTGTAAGGTATGAGATCCCTAAAAGTCATATTAAGCTGTCGTATCCATGAGTTTTTCTCAGTTTGACCTTTGGTGATCTCAAATGACCTATGACCCCACGAAAACCGATAGTTTTTTAACTGAATTGTGGTGAATCCTCCTGCTATCTGTGAGATCCATCACGGTTACCTTACATGAGATACTTTGTTTAGATTTTCATCGTTTGACTGCTGTTGATCTCATTCGACTTCCGCCAAGTTCAATAGGGTTCACTCAATACGAAAAATCGAGTATACCAAGCATAAAATCCAGCAAAGTTCTATTGCGTTTGTGAGCAGTTTACCATTCTTTTTTTGTGGTTTCACCTCTGATAACCTTAGATGTAGGCGCGGTTTTGCGGGGGGCGGGGCTTTGGGGGCTCCAGCCCCCCAAAAAATTTGCTCAAGCCACCCAAAATATTTTCCGAGATTGTGTATTATCTTCACTGGCGTACGTACGGGGGACCATCGGGCCATGGCTCCCCTCACAGATGCCAATTTTTTTTTCTTTAGATCCTAAAAATACGTAATTTTTTAACACAAATTTTATTTCAAAAGGTAGCATATATGGCACCAGATTGCATCTAAGGACACCTAATTTTTAAAAAATTTTCAAAGGGGAGGGGTTGCCTCCCCATGGCCCCCTCACTGATGCCAATTTTTTTTTGTTCCTAAAAATACGCAAATTTTGAAACACAGATTTTACTTCAGAAGGTAGCATATGTGGCACCAGATTGCACATAAGGACACCTAATTTTTCAAAAATTTTCAAAGGGGAGGGAGTGTCCCCTTCCCCTTAGACCCCTCCCGAGGCCGGCGATCACTGAGGCCGTTTTTCTTTTAGTTCCCACAAAAACGCTAATTTTGTACACACAAATCTTACTTCAAAGAGGTAGCATATGTGGCACCAGATTGCATGTAAGGACACAAAAATTTTCAAAAATTTTCAAGAGGAGGGGTATCTCACCGTGGACCTCCTCACTGAGGCCAGTTTTATTTTAGTTCCTAAAAATACGTCAATTTTCTAAGACAAATTTTACTTCAAAAGGTAGCATATGTGGCACCAGATTACATCTAAGGACACGTAATTTTTCAAAAAATTTTCAAAGGGGTTCCCCCTCCCCTTAGACCCCTCCCCAGGCCGGCGATCACACAACATACTGCATGGCCCCCATTGAGAGAAATCCTGCTTACGCCACTGATTATCTTCATGCTATATTTGCGTGTATTGAGAAAAACAAAATAGTCCAATACATTTGTGGACATCTTGGTCCAGTGGATGTAGTTTCTCAAATGTGTAGTGCAAGATAGGCATGTGATTACGTTTCTTGCATCCCACGCCCACGTCCACGTACGTACACCTACGAGTTTGCGAAGAGAAACCGTCGTCTTAGTCTCAAAATCTCATAGGTCATGTCATTTGGGCAACCCATTAATGGTGCTGATGCACACGCATGTAAATCAGCAGTTATGAATAATTCATGTTTCGAATGCATGTTAAGAAGGAGTCATTTCTTCGATGATCTAGCCAGGTCATACTGTCAGTGTTTTCATTAGCATAGACGTGCTAGGCGGGGGAGAAGGGGGGCCCCAAAAATTTCTAAGGCCTAAAATTCGGGCAGTAAAAGACAAGATTCGGGCACAGAATACATGCAATTCCGTCAGAGATGAAGTAAAAGTGATAAGACTGCCCGAATTTTCTACTGAGTTCCGGAAATTTTGATCGAATGTCTGAAAAATGTGTAAAAATTTTCGCGCGCTTCGCGCGCATGTACTGGTTTGGTGGTCTGTTTTGTGCACCTGAACTTAGAGTTACCAGACGTCCAGTTTTAATTAAAATTAATTATATTGTTTTACTCTGCCGGGGGTACCGGGTGTACCTGGCGGAGTCTAGCTGTGCCTGGCAGTGGTGCCGGGTTGTGGCAACGAGGGGAGACCTTTTAATTAAAATTAAAATTATTAATGGTGGAGATGAGATTACTAATGATTTGAATGTTGCCGAATGCTTCAATAATTACTTCGCCAGTATTGGTTATAACTTGACAAAACTTATTCCGCACGTAGACACTTCCTTCAACAATTTTTTTAATACCCTAGTGTCCAATTCAATGTATGTTTCCCCAACCAATGTTTTTGAAGTATTATGTATACTAAATCAATTAAGAAAGGGATCCTCGTTGGGTATAGATTGCATTTCTGTTAAGACACTCCAGGCTGCTTCGTCTAACCTAGTAACTCAACTCACATGTATTTCCAATCTCTCCCTATCGACCGGTATAGTCCCCTTTCGTATGAAAGCAGCTAGAGTTACTCCTGTCTTTAAAGCCCGGGACCCCTCTGTTCTCTCCAACTACCGTCCAATATATATCTTACCTAGTATTTCTAAGGTCATAGAACGAATCATATATGACAGGTTGCTAAGTTTTTTAAATAAGAATGATGTTCTCTCGTCTGATCAATATGGGTTTCGAAAAAACATATCCACTGATATGGCTGCTGCTAATATTGTAAAGTATATTACTGATGGGTTTAATAATGAGGAAATTAGCATAGGTATTTTTTTTTTTAGATCTATCAAAAGCATTTGATGCCGTAGATCACAGTATTTTACTTAGAAAATTATACCACTATGGCATTCGGGGACTCACATTTAATTGGTTTCATAGTATTTGTCTGACAGGAAACAACTCGTGTGTATTAATAATAAGTCGTCAACCATGTGTGATATTAGCTGTGGAGTGCCCCAAGGTTCTTTTCTTGGACTGTTATTTCTCATTTATGTAAATGATTTATGCAACTGTTCTTCTTTACTTTCCTTTACCCTTTTAGCTGATGGCACGAACATTCTCTATAAAAATAAAAATCTTATTACTGGAGCACGCATTGTGAAGATTGATTTAGAAACGGTTTCATTGTGGCTTAAAAGTAACAAATTATCTTTGAATATTAATGAAACTAATTGCATGATTTTTCACCCATCACGGCGTAAAATTGACACCGTTGAGTTGTTTATTGATAGTACAAAAATTACAATACCCTAATCTCACCTGGAAACATCACATTGACATGCTATGTTCCAAGATTTCAAAAGTTATAGGAATTCTGTACAAAATTAGCTGCTCTGTCCCTCCTTACATTAATAAATCTTTATATGATTCATTAATTCATTCTCAACTATCCTATTGTAACATTAATTGGGAAACACTTACTCATCTAACTTAAATCGTTTATATATTTTGCAAAAAAGTGCCGTCCGTATTTTATCACACTCAGATTATCTTGCTCCATCCAAAGCACTCTTTTTCATTCACAGAATTCTTAATATTTTCGATGTATACAAAATTCATGTTGCAGTCTTTATGTACAAGTGTGTAAAGGTCCTCTTACCAATAACTATTGTTAACCATCTTAATTACAATAATGAATTCCACTCTTATTATACTAGATTATCTCTCAATTTTCGTCAAAATCTCTCATGCAATGATATTTCCTACAGATTTTTCCTTAATAGTGGTGTAAAATTTTGGAATAGTCTAGATAATGACACTAAGTCCTCAAAGAATACTCTCTCTTTTAAAAGTAGGTTTAAGGATCATCTCCTACATCTCTATAATTGCTTCTAAGTTGTTTGCGGCTTATGTTTGTTGTGCTTGTTTTCTTGTTATATGTTATGTAAATGTGTTGCCTGTATTTATGTTAATTAGTTTGTCAGGGGGACTGTTAGTACAAGCTTCTGTTTCTTCAGTCCTCCTTCACCTTATTGTAGCAATTATATTGTATAAATTTTTATGATTGTTGATGTGGAAAAATAAACTGAAACTGACATGTCCTATTTTACTAGTTCGCACAGGCGTCTTGGGAGATTTGTGAAATTGCCCACAATGTCCGGATTTCATGTATTTCTCACAGGATCTGACGGGTTTTTTTTCCTTATTTTGCTTGTTAGCTAAATATTTTAAAAGCTGTGCTGGTCGTTCTTTAGGCCTGACCGTTCAAGTAAATGCCGATGCCGTGAATAGAGAACAGAAAATAACAGTATCCTATCTTGTATTTCTTCAAAAATATAAGAACTATAGATTCCACGTTCCGCATTTGAAAGTTGTACTACGTACTTGACTTATTGTAGCGACCGCAAAATGCATCGCGTTGGCTTAGGCACCAAGTCGCCGTTAGCAAAGAGGCACGCTCCAATAATTACATGTGTTACCTTTCTGGGAATCCCATCATCATGACGTCAAGTTTTTGGTAGGGTGACATGAGCGCCGGTCGGAACTAACACATTTCATTCAAGTTAAAGGTCTGTAGAAATGTAAATGTGATACTAGCCTATTTGGTGTAAAAAGCATTAAAAATGATAAAAAAATAGCCGTAATTCCCATTAAAATCCATCAGATATTGACCATTTTACAAGACAATTTCTGTTTTTCACCTACGTCATGAATAAACATGAGCTACTTATGCAAATTTGTGACATACAGAGAGGGACCTGTCAACTAGGTGTAATGTTATCCTTTGTTAGTTTAGCCTTCATTCCAAGGACAGCGGTAATTTTGGGATGTCCCTAGGGGTTAATTTTGGAAGTAGCTATTTTGTTCTTTGAAAATATCCACATTAAACACCAAACTAGGAACTAGCTATTAAGTAATTAACAGATAATTTATAAAGAAATAACAAAAGAAATACAGACACTGTGCAACACTCCACATCATATTTTTGCATAGCTAATGAACACTTCGCACAAATGGTCAAACTTTGAAGAGAAATATCTTGAGAACGGTAAAAGACATTCAAATCATTCCAACGGATTTTTGATCAGGGGATCTTAATCTAGCCAATTGAGTAGAACAACTGAATTTATTACATGTCCACAGATCTTTAAAGAAAATCTGGTTAAAGCAACAATTATGAACCATTTTGCATCTAGACACGCTTGAAAACCGAAAAATTTCTAAAGGGGAGGGGAATACCCCCTCCCCCAGGACAGCGATCCATGTCCTCCTTTCCAGAAAATAAATATGGTAACCCTACCTGAACTGCAACGAAATGCGGGCAACTTTTTGAGATTCGGGCAAAAAATTTTCTGCCCCCCCAAATTGGAAGGGGCCGGTACGCCTATGTTCATTAGTCAAATGTACAGTCCGAATCGGTTGGCTTATCTATGTGCTGGTGAGAGATGTCGCGATCCGTCATGGATGAGTTTGTCAAGGGAAACTGTCGTCCGAGTCTCGAAATCACATGGGTTCATGATTTTATAACATGGAAATTTGGGTCAGATAAGTAACATCTGTGATAGTATGCACATACTTGTAAATCAAGTTAACGGATTAATCATCTGTTGGAAGTTAAAAACGAGTCATTTCGTGGCTGATCTTGTCAACTTATACTGGCAGTCCTTTTTAGTCAAATCTACAGACCGAATCGTTACTCCCATCAATGTGAACAGGTCTGGTTGCTCGTATCTCTCAGTAACCTTAGCTACATTCTTTCGAATTAAAAAATATATGCCTGTATATACGTTACATGTATGTTATGGTACCGTTTTTTATTATCGTTTTCAGCGTGGCGTTGCCGATTTATATATTTGAGAGAAAATTTTATTCTTCCGTTTCAAGCCCCCCTAAGCCCCCCCCCCAAAAAAAAATCTCGGCCTAGAACCACACCTGCTCAGATGACCTTTGACCTCCACCAACTTAACAATAGAGTTCGTTATCTTATATGATATACTATTCACCACGTAGTTACATTAAAAAATCTACCATTCCTGTATCGCGTTTTACAAGGTTTTCGGTTTTTTTACCTCTGGTGACCTCTGACCTCCACCAAAATTAATTGAATTTTCCTCTTAGTATGCAAAATCTGCACACATAGTATGAAAATCACCCATCCTTCATATCGTGAGATGTCGTGTCTATAAGCAAGAAGTCACAAGCTAGGCGTAACAAGCACACATGCAAAGACATACGCTCAAGGAATCAAGAAGCTTAGTTAGCAAAGAAGGTACAGGACACAGTGCAATACAGCAATACAGCATTACGAATGCAGTTTGTGAATGTCACTTACGGAAATATGCATGTACTTCTTTTGATTGTATACTGGCTCCATGTTCAGAAATCCGCTGCCGGTTTATCTAATACTATGGTCATATCACAGTGAATAAACAGTTCCAGACACCGGCGATATCGCCGACCGTCTTCGACTTGCGATCGACAATTGCGACAGAATCGCGCCTCTGGACCGAAGTTAAAATCCGAAAAGAACAAGAATGTTATTCCTGTAGTCTTTAGGTAGTACACTCTTTAGGGAGTACAACCCATAGAAATTCTCCATAAGCTTAGACACTAAATCGCAAAAGTAAAGTGGCCAATTGCAGAAGTTTAAGTCACATACATTCTCTACATAGCTAACATATTTGCCATTCATATCAACGTCAATTAATCATATCATAGCCGCAAAGATGTTTATATAAGAGTAACTTACTAACTACTGTCCTTATCTAGCCCAGAATTTTTCCCTGACTTGAAGTTAAATGAGTTTTCCACCAGTGGTTCCCTATGAGGAGAGGTGACACTGGGGGTTGGGCAGGTCCAAATTTTATCAAGCAAAACGTCACTGATATCAAAATAGAGAGGTTAGTCACGGAAGAGAAAGTCTTTAATTCAAGGCTCAACTTCCCCCCCCCCCATGGTGCCGCGCCCTCTTATCAAGCCCCGGCATAAATTTACCCAAATTCCATAATTGACCCCTTTTTTACCCCACTGGTACTTCCCTTAGTCCACTTACATATCAAAGTGGCAAAACCATCTCGGTTTCTAACAAATGGAAAAAACTTGTTGCAGTGTCTCGAACCAGGAAGCTGGCCTTCCAGTTCCCTTCTCGAACCGATGGATAACATTCTGTATAAAGTCTACTACTTTTAATCACTTTCATAGAGGCTGTCGTAATGCTGCTAAAGATGGGTGGGCCGTGATCAGAATTCTGTCGTGAAAGGTGTCTTTTTCTTATGTACTTTATGAACAGTTTGTCTGATTAACTTTACCTTCGGTAGTTAGTAGTTATCATCTAGGGACCCTCAGGGCCTTTTTTAAGATTTTTTAGTGGGGGCCATTTGACGAAAGGGACCATCTAAGCGGAGGGCCACCATTGATCGGTGAGTACTTTACGAAGAATTTTTTCAGAAAATGCCTGTCCAGTAGTGGTGTGCTCATGGGCCATGCAGTGTTTTTATTTTTAGGAACTAAAAAAAAAAAATCGGTATCAACTTTGGAAATTTTTGAAAAATTAGGTGTCCTAGCATGCAATCTGGTGCCACATATGCTACCTTTTGAAGCAAAACTTGTATTTAAAAGTTAACATATTTTTAGGAACTAAAAATGGCATCAGTGAGGGTGGCATTACCCAATGGCCTCCCCAGTGTACGCTAGTGCTGTCCAGATTGCCAGAAATTGTACTCCACAGGGCTTACATGTAAATTTATCTAACTATCCTTATTTTCTTCACTGAGTGAAGTAGTTTAGTACTTTCTTCTATCCTGTCAGCATAAAATTGGGCAATGTTTACACGTTTGAAATCAAAATTTCCCCAAAAAAGGGACATACTGGGGGTCAAATGAGCTGAGTGGGGGGCTGTGTATGGGACTGTGTATGGAACTGGGGGGCCATGGCCCCCAGTATGTATGTTAAAAAAGGCCCTGGGCACCCTACATTTTCAAAGTTACATCGCCATTACTCCACACCAGGTGTTCTGACGATCTTCTCAGTTCATTCATACCAGGGTGTTGCCACTAAGTGACAACTCCTAGTCACACGTAGGCTATTCACTTAATATTTTACTCTACGCTGTAGGGAAGATTTTAGGTAAGGACAAAATCTTTTGCTGCGTTCCCTTCAAATGACGGTATAAATCCCTTTCTCAGTTCCATGCTCGCCGTCACGGGCAGGCGCAGAAGATGTATTTGACACGCCCGCACAGGCATCCCTATTATAACATCGGTACTACAATAGAACATTTTCCAATAGCAGTTACAAAGGAATATAGGATACAAGTCAATCTTTTGTAATTGCTATTCGAAAAAGGGTCTATGATCGCAACGAAGCAAGCAAACAGACGCGCGGGCTACGTTGTGACGTCCATACCAACTCCACACCAAATCAACTTAAATATGGAGTAAACTGCTGCATTCTAGCTTATACCAGAACACCAGAGCTGCTAAAAAGCCTTTTGTCATTATTTCAAATTTGGCCTGCCATCTCATACGCCTACTCGTGGGTAGGGGTACAAGGTAGCGGTAGGAGTGTTAGCTTGCTAGCTTTCTCCCAGAGTCAAGAGGATGGTCGGCTGGGGTGGAAAATTAATTCGTATGGTTGAAAAAAATCCCTGAATAGAAATAAATACAGAAAGTGTGTCTCCTTCTAACGGTAAATGGTGTTCCTACTACCCCCTCTTAAAAAAAGAAACTTCCCCTGGTAAATAAGTCCCTGGTTTGTCGTCCATCCTGCCCATCCCTACCTACGCCCTTGCCTATCTTTCTTAGTAATCTTATAATAAGCCTAAGTATTATAGCAAACTCATTTCGACATTTCCCATCTTGGTGACGTTAACTGTCAAGTTGCAAGACAAGTTCATTTCTATCCCCGTAAAACAAATATCATTTTGGACGGATTTGATACCTTGAAACACTTCACCCAAACCTTATCTTCCTTTGATTGGAACTTGTTATCGGCCTTGAGAACGCTTAGAATGAGGTCAGGTGCTTGAAACATCTCGATTAGAGTAGAGAGAGTAAGCACGAGAACGATTTGTAAATGTTTACCTAAATGATTCATGTTACGAAATATAAAATTGATATTGCATTCTATACGGAATTACTCGCTTTGCAAACGGCAGGCACTGTAAACGTCGAAATATAGCCCTAAGATATTAGCACGGTACTTGTGTGAACACTTGGCTGGACAAGCTGTTTCGATGTAATCAAGAAGTATAGGCTAGCTTCGAAATGAAGTGGATAAATAAAACCGGATCGCTGGGAAAGTTTTTGGCTGTGAAAGGAAAAGCGAACCGTCAATATCGCTTTGAACTGGAACAATCAAATAAAGGCATAATTTGATAACTGCTGGCAAAGTAATGCGACGCACATCCATTTAACTGTAAATTGGTTTCGAACTGTCAACACAACTCAAAGAAGATGTCGACCAGCTAGCTGCAGCAATGAAGGCGGGAAAAAAACAAATAAACCTACAGTAGTCGACTACTCAAGCTAGTTTGAAATCTTGAAGGGGCTATTTGTACTTAAATTCATAATGCTAGATATCGAATTTCATGGATGGTATTGAGGCAAAATCGGCGCAACGTTTGAGGTCGCATGGGTTGGTAATACTGCATCTGAATTAACGTCATCTGCATATATAGGTAGTACCGTATATGTCTATTTGTTGGCCTATATGTACCTTCAATTACCATTTCAACAGCTTGGGTGCATGGTTTTAGAAAGGCATAATTGATTAAAACTTTCTTTTCTACCTAAACGTGAACTTCTCTTCACTTTGATGTACCCGAACATGACTAAGGTACCACGCTTGTGGTCTAATGTATCAGATGGCACTATAGAATTCTCAGTAAACAGAGGGAACCCACAGTCTGTAAAGACGTAAAAGTACTTAAAGGGCTACGCAAGGATACATAGAGAGTGAGCACAACCATCTAATATGCACCATACACGTTTGATAGGCTTTGTACTTCAATGACTTTATAGAGATAAAAACGTTGCTAATCTCAGATGAACAAGAAAAACGCCGTTTCGGACCGCTGTCCTGGGTGAGGGGTCAAAGTGAAGGGTCCCTTCTTTGGAAAGTTTTTGAATATTAGAGCCTGTCCTTAGATTCAATTTTGGTAAAAATCATTGCAAAATTTGGATATTTTTACAGAGGGCACAAATAAGGGGTTCTCGTTCGTTAATTTAGGGGTCGGAAGTATACCTCAGCCACACAACATTTTGACAAGGGGGTACGATTCCTACGCCTTTGCACACACGTATTTTTCATAACTTGTTTTGTTGCCGAGGTATCGCTATTCTCATCATAATATTATTAGCATAGGTATCAAACTCTTATACCTGTACACTGTTATGGAAAGTGACTCTTCATGCACGGAAAGGTAAATGTCGGAGTAGTGTGATTTTAACATGGACACCGTACTGTTCGGTGATCTGCCTACAAAAGTAAAGCCGACTGCCCACTTAGCGGCCAAAGGCTTGCGAGCTCTTGCGATTCCTTGCGAGCTCCTGCGACCTCGAGAAGATCGCTAAAGCCGGCTGCCCACTTAGGGCTTGCGAGCTCTTGCGATTCCTTGCGAGCTATTGCGACCGCCTTTTCTTGCGAGCTCTTGCGATCATCTGCGCTTGCAACCGGTTGCGAGCTAATTGCTCTCACACCTAGCGACTTCTTGCGACCATATAGGTTCTATCATGCTAATTTTGGCCTGATGTTTTTGTTATTTGTACATAAACCTACATCCTAGTGCGAAGTTCAACATGGCTGACACTTCATTAGCCGAGCCCGTAGCCAGCTTCACATTTTTAGAGGGGCAAGTGTTGTGATTGGGGGGCAAGTGTTGTGATTGGACGGCATAAAAGATTCCACCACATTAATTATTATGCAGTTTCAATTTTCTTCTGGAGCAGAAATATTTTTGGGGGGCATTGCCCCGAAATGCCCCCCGTGGCTACGGGCCCATCATTAGAACAGATTTCCGTGCAAGATACACATCAATGTATTTTAGCATCAGCTGTTACTGGTATATATTGAGACGTAGAGGAAGGAGGATGAATATGCCCCTCCCCCATTTTCTGGGTTCGTACTTCGCTCCTGCGGTGGGAAATATACGGCCTCTGTGGTCAGTGGCGCAGCTAGAGGGAGTCAAGGGGTGGCACGTGCCCCAGGCGCCGGGTGTGGAGGGCGCTGATATGGAAATATGAGAGTAAACAAGTGAGCACTTTTCAGACAAACATGACGGAATTGATGTGTGTCGTCAGGCATGAATATTTTCCAGTTACTAATAAGAACCTGAATGCAGCTGTTTTTATTGGCAAATGTAAGTTTAACTTTTGAGGGTCAGGTAGCCAATTGGCTCATCGAGGACCCTATACCAGAGTGAGCGTGGATGAACACCGGCGAGATTCGCCTTCTCTTTTCGA
>WURT03412625.1:0-22981 GCA_009936505.3 Holothuria glaberrima
ATATATATGATTGAAAGAGTCAAGTTGGTTTGGATAATCTGCAAAAGAGAAGCAATAAGAAAAGTATTGAAGACAGGCTTACGGGATATTTTTACCTTGAGGATTGCGCTGCTTACATATTTTTTCAAAAATTCTGACCTAGAAATAGGTTTTCTCCCTACTCAGTGAAGGGGAAATGTTACCTCTACAAGAACCACCGGCTTGTAAGCGTTATGATATCCTACGGAGTAACACACAGACCTTTAAACTGGAGTAGCTATTTTGAAAGAATCTTTATTGTGAATTATTAATAACTGGTAGATTCTCACCAACGCTCTTATGTGACCTCACATCAGGTTCACATCAAATAAGAACCATCTTTAAGGCGATCACCACGACGTCACCATGCACGTCATCAGTAACCATTTCCCCCATTCCCATCCACATCATATCATTCATATCAGTTTATATAATGGATCTTAATTTTAGCTCCATCCTTCATTTCGTTGTCTCTTCAATCCCGTCACCTCTCTTCGGCCAGCACACCACCCCAGTGACGGCGTTCACAGTGGTAGATTCATTCAAATCTAACATACTCTACCTCTCGTGTATGTAGTTAAGGAAAGACATTATTTTGTCGAAAATGATTTTCACTGCTGCAATTTTCATTTCCCCGGCCAACTTCGCTTACTCTACCGAAACTGTATGTAGTGATAAATCGATGTGTGTCCATTATATCTTTAACTTCCGACTCTTAACTTCTAACAAACCGAAGACATGGACGGTATTGTAGGGGGTCATATGATCCATAGATACTCCACGATTTCTTCGCGCACCAGGTATTGTATACTACCCCCCCCCCTCATGGCCCGTCCCTCTCTGCGGGAAAGAGGCTTTTCTATCACAACAATCTCAATTAATTCATTATCATTTCCCACAATGCTTCATGGAAGGTTGATGATGGTTTAGAGATCATTCAAGCAGCGTATGAAGAAGTAAGTATCATCTCTCTGAGTCACATGTCACGGATAACTTCATTCAGGAACACGTATAGCCAGGGAGCTCTCTTACAGCTCCCTGGTATAGCATAATCTAACTTGTAGTTGTCCGTGCAATTTGTAGTTATAGAGCCAATGCACTCACTCATTTAGAAAATCCACCATCATAAGTTATAACTATTAATCATCCTCCAAATAGTGTTTCCATTTGACGTTACCATCTTTTCGTCCGTAGTTATCATTTTTCTCATCTACTAATTTATACACGTCATTGCAGGCAGCTGTAAGAGACCAGCTCCCTGGTCATTGTAACACCATATAGCGGAATGATGAAAGATCTGAAAGACAGAAAATGAAGTCTTTTTTTTCAGTCAAACTAAAATTTTACTAACTCATCCAAATATTTAAGCGATCATTCCTTATCAGTTAGTCATTTTGCCGTCAAACTAACCTCAACACAGTGAGCTGAGTGAACGAAGCGTTGTTAACTTAATGCCTGCACCTTCGATACGTAGCCACCGTAGTTTTTACAATATTCCTTTTCTTACAAAAGTCTTAAATTTCAACATGGATACAACAAGGTTGAAAATGAAATTTATCTGTACAGCTCCCATCATCGTAAAATATTCCATTGTTTTGATAAAAAGTGTTAGAATTTATCAACTCTATTTAAGAAAGAAGCTATTCAAAATATTCCTGATGTCACTCTTGTACTTCTCACTTGGGCTGCTATGTATTTTCCTAAGAAATTAAAATGCTTAGCAAAGCTTCAACATTACCCCCTTTTTGGGAAGAAATTTGTGAAAAAAGCTGACTTACGTAGACAAAACACCCTACCATAAATTATTGGACTTTTTAGTGAAATGAATGAACTTTGACTTCATATCTCAGAACAGAATGTACAGTCATAATTGGAATTGAACGAATGAATTCTTTATTTCAACCATTTAAACATGTTATTGTTTATTTTAAGACTTAAGGTTTTCTTTAAATTAAAGTACGACATACGTTTAAATACACATAGTGCACTGTCAATTGTAAAGATAAGGCTTTAGTCTCAAATTTGCAATAGCTCATTGTGGTATAAATGGCATACACACGTTTTACAATATGCCAAATTTTCGACACCTCAATGAAACTCGACCACCCGCTGCGAAACGTTCAAGACATTTAAGCATATAAAATATTAAACACACTTGCTTTCCAAAAGATCTTAACGGAAAGATACTTAGGTTGTATACGTAATGATTGACGTTTATGTGTCTTCCATTATATTAGATGCCAAATAAGAAGGGAAACACTAGCAACGATACAATATCGTCAGGTACGAACGAGAAATCCAACAGTTTTGAGGAAACCACGGAGAGTACTTCAAAACTTCCGGGTAAGTGAACAATGAATTATATCTATGTGTTGCAAAATATAGAAGATTTTGCCTTGTTAGTAGCCTATCGCCTTCTTATCTACTGCCAAGCAGCCGTTTAATTAGTTAATGATGCTTTTTCATTAACTCGGGATAAATGGAAAATTCCTCTCAAAATATAAGTCACTGAACTTTGAAGGAAAATTTTAAACCGCGTTTATCTTCTGGTACGGGGAAGCGACCACTTCGTTAACATTGTAGGTGACGTTTGGTGAAATAGTAAGGCCGTAGCCAGACAAGGTACTAAGCTAAGATAAATTTATTTCGTCCAAATGATAGTACCCAAATATTTGTAGTTCCCACCAAATCATAAACCTCATCGTTAACCCTGATTGGAGCAAGATCACATGGTGGTTTTCTGAAGTCGAATACCATTTCCTTAGTTTTACATTTAATTTCAAATAGTTTTGATTGCACCAAGTAACAAAATCACTAATTTCATCCTCGTATAAAGCACTATTGTTATTTTACAAGTATCCTGCTTTCACGGTGTCGTCAGCATATTTAATAATTGAAGAAATATCTCTTTACTCCTAAAGTCATTAGTATTTAAACACAAGAGGATAGGAAACAATCAGCAAAATTCCTTGGTGGCTAAATATTTTTCAGGGCGAGATGTGTAAAATTTGTGTTGAGGCTATCATGATGGCAACTTGGAATTTTCCAAGGGGCGACAAATTTTCTAGGAAGGGCGATTCGCCCCACCCCTCCCTGGCTACCGGCTTGGTAAGATATACTGTAATTTTGACATTCCTTTGGTGAGACGAAGAAAACTTATCTTTTGACAACCTATCATCTTTTGTCTTTTACAGTTATTGGAGAGCATGACAACGGAGGGAAAGTAGAATGTTGTCCGACATTCTGTTGTAAAGGTTGTCGACGATGTTGCATGTGTCCACCCGCTGTGCACAAAATCTGGCTTAAAATACAGTACATTTGTCAGTGGATAGTACTGGATCCATTGATGGATCTATTCATAACTATCATCATACTACTCAACACTCTCTTTCTTTCTCTGGATCACTACCAAATCGACGATACCTTTGACCTTATCTTGACCGTTGGCAATACAGTAAGTTGACTACACGTCTCCTGCTCTGTTGACTCCGTTTAAAAGCTGCTTTACACACTTTCACACCCCACCGTTCTTTTGTCTTTGTGGGCTATATTATGTTACAAACCCCATAGCCTAAGGTAGTCGCACATGCAAGGAGCTGTGCACTACATTTCTGTGAAAGACTTTTGTGTCAATCGTTTTTGATTCCTTGCCGAAGGCAGGCAAGGATTCAATGCGATGGTGATGTCGTGTGTGTATGTGCGTGTTTGACACCTGCTTGTAAACACGATATCTCAAGAAGGGTAACTTCTAAGGATCTCATACTTAGCATGTAGATTGCCCTTATTAAGTAGATGATCCCTATTGTTTTTGGTGGAGGTCAAAAGAATTTTTGAGTCACCAGAGGTCAAATGGTAAATACCTTGGAAATTGCTTGTAAACACGATATCTCCAGAAGGATAAATTTGAGCGATCTCATACTTAGCCTGTGGATTGCCCATTTTAAGTAGAGGGTCCCTATTGTTTTTCACAGAGGTCAAAGGTCATTTGGATCACCTCAGGTAAAAAAACCATAATCTTGTAAACACTTTATCTCAAAAAAAAATAAGTGTGAAGGATCTCATACGTAGTATGTAGATTGCCCATTTGAGTAGATGATTCCTTGCATTTTTTTGTTGAGTTTAAAGGTTATTTGGGGTCACCAGAGGTAAAAAGGTCAAATCATCTTCACAGTATGTCTCAGGAAGGGCACCTGTGAGGGATCTCATACTTAGCATGTAGATTGCCCATATTGAGTAGATGATACCTTTAGTTTTAAGTGGAGGTCAAAGGTCATTTGGGGTCACTAGTGGTCAGAAGGTCACATTCAACCAATGACTGAAAGAAATGGGACATCTTGCAGAGATGCCAAGTACCTCAATTTTAGGTGAAATTATTATGATTTTTATCCTTAATTCTGCCATTGTGAAAACCCGCATCAAATACTGTTTTTTATATTGCAGAATCTCTGCCCACAAAGCAGAGGACAGTTGTGGAAGTTCACTAGCTTCTTCTGACTAACAGCCCTTGTCCTTATAGGGATGTCCATGTGAGCATGCATCAATTGTAAATTGGGATTAATTAAATGCTACCATAGGTTATTAGTTTTGAAAAGAGAACTATAGGTTACTGACCATTTGGATCAGATACCCTTGAGCGTGCATGAATTATGAATGCTTAATTGAATAAAACGAATTAAGTGTATAGTGTCTGTGTGAATATCCCTTGAAATGCCTTTATATAGCCAATGCATTTCTTCAGAGAAATTAATTTATGCTTGAATGTGTTTGTCAACACAAGATGTGCACAGAGCAGGTCTTGTGCAACTTTGGTGAAACTTGGGAGAGTAAACATTCACTGCCAACAACTTTGAAGACCATGCAGCAGTCACAAGAGATACAAGCATACTTCACATTAGCTAAAAAAATTTGTATGGTATGTTCATGGCTGAGTTTCATGATTTCATTCAGCAAGGAACCAGCATGCCCATTGGGCTTTTGTTTTAAGGGGAGGTGAAAAATCATTTTAGGTCACAAGGTTTCAAAAGGTTTTGAATTATTAACATGATATCTCAAGTGGGATAACTGTGTGGGATCTCATGCTTGTCATGTGGGTGAGTCATGCTTGTTACAATATACCACATGGCATGGAATCACTAAGCCTTTTGACTTTCTAGTTCTAACTCACTAGTTCACCTACACTGTATACCTGTTATTAAACCTTGGGAAGTAATAGCTGGCTATTTTAGAGAGGTCAATTAGTCACATAGACTAGGTTATTAAAATTATTTAAGCATTTTTGAGAGGTACAAAACACCATTTGTGATGAAAGGTATCTCGCGTATACATAGCGTTTCTAGTGGGGCTCCACGTTTCTATGATAGGCCAGATCAGCATATGGTTATTCTCCCGCGTCACATATATTTATAAAAGATGATGTCGACGAACACCTGTAGTGTCTCACTAGTGTTCCCCCTGATGATATTTTTTCCGTTTTTGGCTATGTAATTACACCAGAGAGTTGCAGCTGTACTTAGTCTAATAGCAACTTCTTTATAGTACACACAAACTATACAGCCGTTTTAAGACACCAGGATGAACTATGCAATGGCTATAATAGGCATTTGGCCGAGTGCTCATACAAAGAAGACGGATTAGAGGTTTACTATCGTATTTTATCTAGTCAGGGATCAATTTGGCTCCACAGAGGCAACAAACATTTATGTCGTGTTTTTCATCACACACAATTACTGCCTCTGTAGTATTGCATAGTCTAGTTTTATATAGTTTCATATCGTTATTATTTTCATTTTTTTCTTTTCAACAGATGTGCACGGTAATATTTACCTTTGAGTGTGTTATGAAGCTTTGTGCACTCGGCTACTCATATTTCAGTAATAATTGGAACAACTTTGATCTATTTATTGTCGTAACCAGCTTGATAGAGTTACCTCTTGCTAATCTTCAGGGCCTGTCTGTACTCAGGACATTTAGATTGGTAAGTATGCGCTTACGATTTGGTTTAAATACTCTCCTAGGCTCTATTCTTTTTTTGTCCCCGTAATTGCTTCCCGACTATTTCAGGTACAATTTTCTGTATGTGATAAGCTATATGGCTTGATCATTTTACAGAGAAGTACACATCATTGTCCACAATGTTACAGCCCTTTCCATCAGTTGACCCCAGATATCCGGTCCTAGCCCCACTACTCTTCCTATAACTGGGCCACTTTTGAATATTTTCAGTTTTCCTGTACAATTCGTCAGCATTCTTACTAATATAAACGTAAGTGCATGGAGTTGCACGGCGCCGCACACTCTAAAAACGTACTTTGCGAAAAAAAACCACTTTTTTCTAAACACTTTCTGCCACCTTTTTGTAAACTTGTTGAAGTGCCTTACAAGGTAATCAATTTCCTTTAAGATTTTTGTTGAAAGTCAACCTGTATACAATAGCTAATCATGTTTAGAGTTTTAGCTTGTTTACGAATTCGCAGAAAAAATGTTTAATTCCAACACGTTTCTCATACATTTATTGCTTTTCTTAAAGTATCCTAGATTGTATAAATTTGTCTAATGTCCACTTAAGCCCCTGTTATTGGTACAACCCAGCTAAATTGTCCTACTGCAGAGTTTCCTTCAACCACTCGACCCCCACTCCTCTATTGATGTTAAAATAAACATTTTTTACTTTGATTCTTGCAGCTTAGAGTGTTAAAACTAGCCCAGTCATGGACTACAATGAGGGTTCTTCTCTCCATCATCTTCAGTACATTGGGAGCGGTGGCCAACGTATCGGTTGTCTTGGTAATAATCGTTTATATCTTCGCCATCATTGGCATGCAGCTCTTCGGAGCCAACTACATCCCGGAAAACTTTGAAAACGGTATCGTGCCGAGATGGAATTTTGTGGATTTCCCTCATTCGGTGATGCTGGTTTTCAGGATTTTGTGTGGAGAATGGATCGAACCCCTGTACGACTGCATGAATTGTAATAATGCAGGCTTATGCATTGCCGTTTTCATTGCGACTCTGACAGTCGGGAATATACTGGTACGTTACGTTGAGAATTGTTATCCGTTTTCACTTTTAGAGTAACGTTCATATGTTTAATTGAATATTGAAAGGACAGACCACATCCTTAAAAAGAACACTGAAACTATGTACTTCCTTGCATACAGATGAGTGACTCGCAATTTAACTGAATTAATTTTAAACGCTCCTTCCTCTTTACAATGTGGACAATTTACAACCAATCTAAGGTAAAACAGCAATATTCAAGACAAAGGATAGTATCAAGCTACCAGTTCTTCAGACTATTTCAATATTTTGCCATTTTGTCTCATGGTGGAGCCAGGGAGCTTCATTCCGTTAGCCATAGGCGTTGGAAGCTATTCTCGACGGAGGGAGGGGCGAGGCTGAACGTTGTTTCGGACCGCCGTCCAGGGGAGGGATCTAAGGAGAGGGAAAGGCCCCCTCCCTTTTGGAATATCTTGGAATATTTGACGCTCCTCAGATGTTATTTAGTGCGACATTTCAAACAAATTTTAGGGACTATTACAGCAAAAGTTTAACATTTTTACAGAGGGAACAGAGAAGGGGTTTTCGTCATTAAATTGGGGGAGCGTACTTCCGCACCACCACATTTTTGACTGGAAGCTTAAGCTTCCCCCAGCCCCCTCTTCCTATGCCGTAAACACGCCTATGCCGTAAACACGTTTTACAGGCTCTTTAATCCTATCCTACTTTTTCCTTTACTTTAGATATTAAACCTTTTCCTGGCCTTGCTCTTGAACTCGTTCGCCTCTGATTCACTGAAGAAGGAGGAAGAGGAGTCTCGTTTGGGTCTAGCTTTCGCTAAGCTGAAACGATATTTTCTGATCGCCATTTGCATGTGCTGTTGCTGTCTACCAAAACGTTATAGGAACAAGGTCTCAGACAGCAGTGAAAATGTCAAAGTGGAAACGCCTGTTGAGAACGCCAAGGAAGCCACAGAGAATAACGTGATAGCTAGAGCAGACGCATTTGTCGTCGTGAGCAATGATGCCGTAGAAAACGGTCCTGACAAAGGATTGACCAACGGCGGCTTTGAAAAGCATGGTACGACATGCATATGCATAAGCTTTAATTATTGAATTGTAGAAACTGTCACGGATGTGGACCCTGATTGATAAATATTCATTATATTTATGTGCCTAAATATTATTGAGGTCCCTTGAGTAAATCAACTGTGTTATTCTTCTAGACTGGTTTGATATCAAGTATGACATTCTCTTTGAATTCGCACATGATTGAAAGTGACGTTGACCTAATTATGTTTCCATAAAAGTCTGATAATCTTCAAAATTCGTTAGTAAAATAAAAGCTAACGTAAAAAAATCACAAATTTATAGCAAACCTAACATATCATCCTGTTAGTGAGCAGGTGCACTTTGTACTACAGAGTAAAGAAGAATGCTTATCATTCTTTGAAAAACGTTTTTTTTTTCTTTCTAGACAAGTTTAAATTTTAACGTAGTTGAAAATAACAGTAGCAAGTTAGTAATATAAAATGCTGTATTTTACGTCACAGATGAGGAAACTGCTAATTCTGAACAAACTTGGGCCGATAATCACTTGAAGGTTTTCCCGAATGGATCTGTACCGAACGGAAATCTACCTCATACTCATTCCAATGGTACAGTACAGAACAGCAGCGCACTTGGTTTGAAGGTAGGCCATTTTAACATTCTCTTCCTGTCTTTTTAATTGTAAAAGCTCTGAAAAGAATACACTTAAGACGTTAAAAAAGTTTTAATCTTTTAGCAATCTAAAGGCAAATATCAAATTTTTGATATATTTTCCTTTTTTCATTCAATTTGAAATTTCATCTATACATTTTGCTTACCTGTCTTAAGTTAGAGTGAGTTGACAAATTTTCCCTTATCAAAAGCGTCTGATAGAACGAGGCACAAGCTTTTCATTAGCCCTTATGAATTTTATCAGACTTTGTAAATATACAATTATAACATTTCAAAATGAAAACCTTTTCGCTCGCCCTTACAGGAAAATGGTACCACCCGACCTGTCTCGGTTCCGCTTTCGACCAGTCAGAACGCCGAGACCGGGGAAATTGAAACTTGTGAGAATCACGATCGCAAATCAGTGAAGGATCTGACAAATGCAAACGGTGACGCTGTCCCTGTGCCCCCGATCGATGCGTCAGATGAAGTCCCTGTCGAGGACCCAGTCCAACCTTGTTGTCCAGGTCCTATTAATCGATGGTGTTCGAAGAAATGCCCTTGTCCTTGCTGCAAACCTCCGGAAGAGGGTAAAATCGCTAAAGGATGGAGACAGTGCCGTGAATTTGTTTGTACGGTGGTGGAACACCGCGTTTTTGAAGGGATCATCCTATTCTGTATTTGCGTTAGCAGTGTCACTCTGGTAAGTCCGAAAGTCTGTCTCAAACAGCATTAACAGTGGCCAGAATCCTGTTTGTGTTTGAAAGCATCATCTGCTCTTATAAAATTCCCGTTTTTTCCCTAACAAGTATGATGGTTCATTTTAATCCTTACATTGTTTACCGTAACCCGGTATGAAAATTCAGGCTTGGGTGATTTCATTTTAGAATCTACAAATTTTTGTCTTATAGACCAGTAGGCATCATCGGTAAATTATTATTTCTACTAGTCGTTTCAAATACAACATGATAAAAGCGAGCCCGATATTAGTATTCTATCTTTCATAACTAAACATCCGTTCACTCAGCATGTTCACATTTTCCGGATAAAATAACAAAATGCGCATAGCATTCATGACCTATAGAACACTTTGAAAAATTCTGTAGATTTACAGAACAAAAAATTAAGAAGTATATAAAGAAAACGGAAAAAGTGTCAGTTTGTTACAACGAATTGACAGCACTTAATTTCTCCGTTCCACCTCATATTTCTTTATTTTTTTGTTCTGTAATCCTACAAAAGTCTGTAGACATTTTTTACAGTGAAGTTTTTTTTCATCGATGACACAGCGTTACATAACCCTCCATTACACATGGGTAAGTATGCGTTCACTCAAGGAGGTTCTACAAGAGTTCAAATCTCTTGCATTGGCGTTTGCAGTCTCGTTGCACGCACGGGACGGCAAAACTGCTTTATCTGTGAACATTTGAGATCCAGTTTTCCTTATAAAGACAACCGGAAAAGGAGTAACATCATGAACCACCCGAATTTATTAGCTTCTATTTCACATCGCCTGGAAAATCTCCACTTCATCAAGGTCTAATTATGTTGTTTTAAAAGATATATGCAAACTATCAGCCCAATGCACAATTTCTTCGTTTTCCCAGGTATTTGATGACATCTATTTGGACGAAAAACCTGTTTTTAAAGAAGTTTTAAACATCACGAATTATGTATTTGTCGGAATTTTCTTCGGTGAAATGCTGCTCAAGTGGGTTGGCCTTGGCTTCAAAGTTTATTTTACCAGTTTTTGGTGTCTTCTGGACTTCTTCATTGTTATGGTGAGTTGAACAATTTGAAAAATTGAAAGAGAAACAATTTGAAAAGCAATTTTGAAAAAATTTTGAAAAACAAAGAGAAACAATTTGTAAAAAACAAATTGAAAAGAGAAACTGGCTCTGATTTATTTTTTTCGTAAAAATCATGGAAAGTATTATATAAAGCATTTGACTATGCAAAAATAAATCAACTCAATTTCATCAGTATCAGTCTGATTCTCGGGGCCTCATTTACTGGGCCTCATTCCCTTAGGCCTCACTCTCATGGCCGGTACTGGTTTGCCTCTGAGGCCTGAAACATATTTCTGTAGTATCATATTTCAACTTCAAATAATTGTTATTTTTTCTTTTACAGGTATCACTTGCAAGCGTAGGAGTTCAACTTATAGGATTGGGAGAGATCGGCGCTTTCAGATCACTTCGTACTCTTCGAGCACTCCGACCTCTTAGAGCAATATCTCGATGGCAAGGGATGAAGGTACGGAAAATTAAAGCCATACACTCGTCACTCCAAAGTATTTTTTAGTGTAGGGGTATCAAAATTCTCAGTTGGTTACTGATCTTTGATTGACAGCAAAGTTTGAAAATTCAAAAGATGCAAAGTAGCTTACAATCCTCACAATGCTGAGAGAGTGCTTGGATTACATATTACAGCCTTGCATGCTCACCAGGACATAACCTTGAAGTAATAAAACAGGTTTGTGCCCGGGCTGCACAAGGAGTTTTATACAGTTATGGAAGGAGCTATAAATTGCATAGTCGGGAGAATTGCAACTGCCTGGGATGACAAGAATTGCCCTTTAAACCTCGCATAGAATATCTGCTTCAAAATTTTGATTTCCGTCAATTTAGCTACTAGACATTCATATGAGTAGTGAAAAATAAGTGCCCACGAACTTGACCTTTTGTCCTGTCTTAATGACTTTAACTATTTTCACAAGAGAAAGAGATTTTTTTGACGAAAAGTTACACAAACAAAAGTCGTTTTTGAAAGAAAAATGGCATGTTCGTTCCTTTTCGTTTGTTATAAAATTCCATTTTTATGCAGAAAGTAGTATGTATGATTTAAAAAACTCACAGTGAAACCGCTACCAACTTGCAAAGCTAACATGCCCTTGACTTTCCTTATTTACAGATTGTGGTAAACGCACTTGCTTTCGCTATTCCTTCCATCGGCAACGTCTTGCTAGTCTGTATGATGTTCTGGCTCATCTTCGCTATCATCGGGGTCCAATTGTTCAGAGGAACTTTCTATAGATGTGTAGACGACAACGATGAAATCCTTTCCATTAACATCGTAAACAACATGACGCAATGTATAGATCTCGGCTACACATGGGAAAACTCTAAAATTCATTTCGACAATGTTTATTTCGCAATAATAGCTCTTTTTCAAGTGGTAAGTAATGAAAGCATGTCGAAGAAATGAACTCAAAGTAGGTCTGCTTTCATACAGGTTTAAGCTTGATGGAGAAAAAATTATAATTTCGATAAGTGTGCCTTGGTGTTCAGAACGGTACTGCAACATGGGCACTTTGGATTGTGAAAAAGAGAATTGTGTAGAAAGTATGCATTTTGAGGAGAATGGGGAACTAAACAATGAATTAAGTAAACCATGGTTAAAGTTAAGTTTTATTTAAACAAAACATACTAATGCAAATATTTCGAGACATGTGTCGGGAAATATAAACTCATTTGTCGTTTGTCGTAGAGAAGAAAAGCAAACCACGAATTTATAGGTTTCAAAAAAGTTATTTTCTTCCTACAGGCAACTTTTGAGGGATGGATGGAAGTGATGGAAAGCGCCGTTGATAAAAGAGGGGTAAGAATTTTTTTCCTCCAAAACTTTACACCAAATGTTTAATGATAGGCTATAGCTACCCTCTACACAAGTGAAAGTTTCCTTTGAGGAGAAACCTTTAAAAACGCTTTGTGCTGAAAGGAATCACCTTGAAAACCTATATGAATTGAAAAAGTATCCTTTGCGTAATGAAAAGTGGGTCAAAGGGAATTGCAAAATTACTCATGGATAGAACAAACCTTTTTAAAAACCTTTTTGAATGTTCAAAAACCATTTGCAACCCAGTGGGACCCTTTGTTTAATGGAATGTAGAACAAAAGTCTCAAAGGGAATTTTCAGCTGGTTATTGCATTCTTCCCCTGCCACTGCAACTTCCTCCATCACCACCACAGCCGTGATGAATTTCGCCTGTACTTCTAGAAAGGAATAGTCATCCTACAATTAGGATCTTTATAACTTCGTTGTCAGTGTTTTGATGGGTCCTGTTAAAATCCAATTATGCAATTTAACATAATCAGATCGTCCCATCCTAAAACTTACTCAAAGTTGAATAATGCTCCTTGTCGCAATAGGACAAAACGTGAAAATTCCTTTACCAAATCTGATAATTGTCTGTTACATTATCGATATGAAACCAATTTTTCATCTACACCTTAGGTTAACATGCAACCATCGAGAGAATCGTCCTTTACATCATATGCGTTCTTCCTCGTCTTCATCATCTTCGGATCATTCTTCTTTCTCAATCTCTTCATTGGTGTCATCATCGATAACTTCAATACTCTCAAGCGAAAGGTAAGTTTCACCCTTCTCTCTGTTTTTTTTTAAGTAGCATCGTCTTTCCCCACTTTTTATTTTGCCAATCTGCAGTAGATCATAACTAAACTGTTATGTTTCCTATCTACAAAGATTGATTTGTCAACTTAGGAGAATACTCATCACCCAAACTACATTTTTGGTCAGGGGAAACCAAAATTCTCAATTGGTAACTGCTCTTTGATTTATATCGGAGTCAGAAAATTCAAAAGATCCAGAGTAGCTCACATTTCATAGTATACAGAGAGAGTCAGTAGTCTGATTACATATAGGCCTTGTATGCTCACCAGGATATAGCCTTAAGCAATTAACTAGGTTTGTGTCTGTACAATGAGGAGCTGAAGACAGTCACCTTCAATACAAAGTGAAATTATTATTACATTAAAGCGCTTAACTTTTTCTAAGCAGTCTTGAAGCATTTACGCCCTTGACAGTTGTAACTGTAATTTTCTTACTGAATTGTCTCAAACCCACGGTTATTTTTTTGTTTGATAAGGTCTTCCAAACTTGAAGACGCTGTTGGGGAAAAGTGGGTTTGTTTCCTCAGGGGGTTTTTTCACTTAGTGCAGTGACAATTTATTTTCTTGTTACTTCTACAGTACGAAGGTGACAGAACACTAGATGTATTTATGACAAGTAACCAGAAGAATTATTATCAGACAATGAGAAAACTTGGTAACAAAAAGCCAAAGAAACAGATCAAAGCACCTACGGTGAGTATTTTAGAGTTAAAGGGAAAATGTAGTCCCCATAATTTGAATGAGTGTGTCCCGTCATCCTAGTTCAGGAATGGCTGTTTTCAATCATGTGAAAAAACGTTCGTTTTTTATTATGTTAAATTCATGCAGAATAACTCCTTGGATTACCTTCAATGTTCAATGTTTGTATATGGAAACATAATGAAAGATACTTGTGAGAAAACTATGAGGAGATTTGTAAGAATTAGCCCAAACTTTTGAAAATAAAGTTGGGGCGACTTCCATCTCCCTTTAAAGATGCTCAACAGCAGTCACATTTTCATAAATATTAGGCAAGAGATATTGTACAGGAAGCAACCTCTTTCAATCATGTACAAATTAACGTTTATTCTAGTTGCTACAGTGTAGTAACCGTTGTCATTGATATTTAGCAAAAGAACGTTGAGAACACTTGACAGTCATAAATAGTAGATAAGGAGATGTGAGTTACTTGTACAACTGTTATTGTGGTTTTACGTGGTTTGTGTACGTTTGCATTTTCCGTTGTCGATGCTTGGCCATAGATCGCTAACACTATCGACTTCAACTTGGACAAAAGCCCCTGGATGAGACTGAAGTTTTCCTGTCTTTAGAAAGCAAAATTCGGGGGGCTGTGAAATGTTGTTTTACACCTTGTACAATACTAGAACAGTTGCCTTTCCTACAGTTTCCATCAACATTATGGATCCAGGCGCGTGGCCACGGAGGGGGGGGGGGGTTCAACCTCATAAATCAAGTAAGAAGAAACAATGCCCCAAACCATTAGTTGTTTAGGGAAATATTCCGATATGGTTTTATGCCTATGAACTGCAATTTTCATTACAACGAAAAGCTCTAAGGTGGGTCCCCTTAACCCCGCACCTATAGGGAGGGCAGACGGAAGTTTCGCTCTTCCAAAGCCAATTCTTGGCTAAACACTGGAATGGATCTAGTGATTATTTTTGCCATGTTGTACAGGCCTTTATTTTATTCGAACCATTATAAGTATTTGGTGTTTTCCCAAACGCTGTGTATTAGGCCTATTTACTGTAATTTTGTAAGATTCTATGCATTCATTAATATTGATCAATGGCAGAGCTTTCTGCAAAAGCCGTTTCATAATCTATAAGTGCCAGACTATTTAGGCTTTCATTCTAATCTAATGTTATCTTTTTGTCTCTCTTTCTCAATTTTTTGCATCACTGCATTCTTCGTGGATCAGGCGAGAGTAAGTACTGTTGGATGTCTTCCATTTTCTTATTGGTTACATTTTTATTTTGATGCAAGTTAATTTCTCTAACATCATCACTGCTACAATTCAAGTTTCTTGCCACGTCAAGCACGACTTTTACTGCAGAATCCGTAACAGTTGGTTGAACTTGTAAGCTAGTTGGGCTAGCCTGCACATGCCATGTAGTGATTTTCGTCTAGTGAAAAAAGTACCCAAGTTGGTTAAAAGCAACACCAAGTCCAAGTCAATAACAACCCGTCTGAGTGAAAATTCACTCACCTCGGACATATTAAAGTCAACTGTTGGTTACATAGTATATTTTCACAACTTTTGCCGAAGTTGATCTAACGGTTTTAGATTGCAGTGAAAGTCTTAAGGCAATAGTAAGTTTCATTCAATGTCATTGCATCTAAGCGGTTGAAATTGGAACGTATTGTAATTCTCTTTCTATATTAACCTAAAATTTGTTTAAGTATAATTAAAATAGTTTTCCGAATGATTTGCATGCGTGCATTAATCATCACTCAAATTTAAGGAGAAAGCATGTCCAGATTTGTAACGAAGGAGGAAAGAGTTAAGTGGATATTTTAGCATCCTTCTACCTTTCCACATTTACGGAATATAATCCTTTAACCTAACTAACTTTATTATGACATTGTTTTGTGTGATGGAAACGTCTAGAGTACCGTTGACCTTATTTTTAACCGAGATCCATATGTAACGCATTTGCTTCACATGAATTCCTTCTCCTCAGTCTTTCTGCCATTTGCTGCCACATAAATTATTTTCCACCACTGATTAAAAACGTACCTTCTTTCAAGGGACATTGGGTAAGATAGATTTTGCCATACAGAAAAGCGAACACTTTTCTCACAAATGCTTGGTATTTCCCTCCTACAGAATAAGATCCTCTCATTTTGCTACAAACTGACAACAAGCACCAAGTTTGAGATAGCGATCGTGCTGGTGATTCTCTTGAACATGTTAGCGATGATGGTAGAACACCATGGCATGGGAGAACCACTTGTCAGCATTCTTGATGGTATCAATATTGCTTTCACCGTCGTTTTCGTCTGTGAGGCTGCTTTGAAAATTTTGGCCCTTCGATGGTACTACTTCAAAAGCCCATGGAACGTCTTTGATTTTATTGTGGTTGTTTTCTCTGTATTAGGTGAGTTTAAATGTCAAAACCAAACTTTAAAGGGCAAATCTCGTCACCCCAGACAGTTCCAATTCTTTCAACTATGCGACCTACCATAACCATATAAAGCTACTCCTTTTGTAGGCAAATATCTATTTTACATGCCCATGCCCATGTCCTTGTGAGCATACAAGGCTGTCCTTGTGAGTATACAAGGCTGTTATGTGTAATCCAAACACTCTGTCTGCATTGTGTGGAATGTGAACTACGCTGCACCTTTTGAATTTTGAAACTTTGCTGTCAACCAAAGAGTAGTTACCAACTGAAACTTTGATACGCCACACCAAAAATGAACTTTGGGGTGACGAGATTTACCCTTAAATATATTATGCTTTCGTGCAGCTAGAACATCTTTTAACCAAATTTAACCAATATAGACATTTCTTCAAATAACAAGCTTTCGTGCGACTTTAAAACAGTAATTATCAGTAACTGATTGCGAAGCAGTGACGGCACCAACACAGGGGAGGGACGTGAGGGCATTTTTCCCTACTCATGACTTTTGCCCCCTCTTCCCTCAACTCCTGTACAAGACATACAGCTCACAGGAGCAACGCTCACACACAACATTTCGCTCCCTTAATTGTTCTCCCCCTTCCCGCTTGACCCCACTTTTGATATCCTGGTGACGCCACGGATAAGAAGTTCCATGCTGCCTGCAAAATTCTTTATCAGTGTAAGCCCAAATCTAACATGAAGCAGGCACAATGCAAATGCTCCCTGGGATTTAGCGCCTAGCCTATTTTTTAAATACATGACTAGGTTACTTCCAATTTTATACAGAGAGCCTGGACATATCTCCCAACTTATTCAAAGGAAAATGCAGTCACAATTCATGGATGGTTCTTTTTAAGCACGTGATAGTGCTTTTGTTACAGAATTGTTACAATTCAAGCAGAATATCGCCTTGGTTTACGTTTAATATTCAATATTTATGTCATGATCCGTTACGAAAGACACTTGTAAGGGCCTATACAAGAGATCTGAGAGATTTCCCTGATATTTCAAAATAAATTTTGGGCGACTGCTTATTTCCATAAATGAAAAATTAAGGTTACTGATTTTGCCTAGCTCAGGAGCATTTTCATTGATTTGCGTATAACACACTGTGTGCTTGAGATTATTTCACATTTATTTAAACTGATAAATTTACTTGTTGCACCTAGTAGTACGAAGGTGTTATCACAGTATCGAAGGTGTTTTGTCATCATTTCAAACATTTTCTGTTTGAGCTTCCGATGAATGAGAAAAGAGCTCCTGGCCATGCATAATGGCACCAGCTTTACGGAAATCTACAAACCAGGTGACAAAAATATGAATTAAATTGGCACCTTGACCAGTCCAGCTTAATGTTAGACTTGTTTACAAAACGTCACTTATTTTTCGTCATCTTGTTCACGTTGGATTTATTATTAATGTATGTACATTGTATTTCGTATTTTCTCATTTATTAGGAAAATAAAACGTTTTCCCAGAAAAGGATACATGTTCAAAAATTGAACCTGTGTGACTTACTTTGACTTGATACTTCCGCGCTGCAAAGGCCCATAGTCAAGGGAGGGGGCAGGGGTGAAACCCCCTGAAATTTTTTTCACCCCTGGAAAATTTCAGGTTGCCTTGACTTAATACGTTTAGACATTTTTCGCCCCTGGGAGCCATTTCGCCCCCTTCAGTACCCTGCCTGACTACGGGCCTGGTGCTGCAGAAAATGTTCGACTTTCGACTCCGATTTTGACTGTTCTCATATGTCTTTCATTTTCCAGGTATAATAGCATCTGACCTCCTGTCTGCGTTCATCAACCCTACTTTGCTGCGCGTCTTTCGGCTTCTCCGCATCGGCAGGATTTTGCGTTTGGTAAAATCCGCCAAAGGTCTTCGAAAACTTCTCTTTGCGCTGGTAATCTCGCTACCCGCTTTGTTCAATATTGGTTGCCTCCTCTTTCTTGTCATATTTATCTACGCCATTATTGGAATGTCTCAATTTTCTCGCGTCAAGATTCAGGGCGCCCTCGACGATGTTGTCAATTTTCAAACCTGGACGAAGAGTATGCTTTTATTATATCGTGTGTCAACGTCCGCCGGATGGAATGATATTCTCGAAGCTCTTATGTTGGACGGTCCGCCGGACTGCGATCCAACCTATGGAGGCTATCCAAACGGTGACTGCGGGAGTACACTATTTGCTATGATTTTCTTTTTAACTTTCCTTGTCCTAAGCTTTCTTATTATCATCAACACTTACATCGCTGTCATTTTGGAAAACTTTAGTGCTGCACATGCACAGGAAGAAGTTGGTATTACCGAGGATGACTTTGGAATGTTCTATCAAGTCTGGGAAAAGTATGATCCAAATGCAACACAGTTTATTCTATTGGAACAATTATCAGATTTTTGTGACGATCTGGAAATGCCTTTAAGACTGGCCAAGCCCAATCAGATCAAGCTCGCTGGTTTGGACCTACCGATATACTACGATACAAAACTGCATTGTATAGATGTATTGTTTGCCTTGACAAAAAGAGTCTTAGGAGACGTTGAGGAGAGTGAAGATTTCTCGGAACTTCAAAAACAAATGTCAGAACAATTTTTGGAGGCTTTCCCTGATCTCGAACGAATCAAACCTACCACTACAACTATGCAACTTAATAAACGAAACACAGCTGCGAAAAGACTCCAGCGTGCATGGAGGCTGCATGTACTTAAAAGAGAATTAGCTAAAGCTGTAATGGCTAATCGAAATAAAGGCAGTAACACCACTTCTCGTGTGGCATCAGCACGTTCATCTCTCGTTCCAGAAGGAGAAAAAGAATCTACTAAACTTGACACTAGTTTCAATGGGTCATTAGGGAATGACTTGCAGGTCCCCGGTAACATGGTGGGTCTATCGCGCGCAACAACGCCGACGATACCCGAAGTGGACGCCGACGACGTAGACAATGCTAAAAAGGGAGAAAAATACCACGTGCAAGAAGATGACGGAGTTCCAACGATAGATGCGTGAATATTCAGATATGTAAATGAACAGATAATATTTTTACACAACACTTTAAGAGTTTACTACGGGACAATAAACAATTGTACAAATATGGCAAACGATACTTTTTACTTTTTAAAGACTGCTTTCAAGTGATTTTACTAATTTGAGTGTGTTATGATATCGCTAGGACACATTAAAGAGTTCGGATAAGTTAAAATTATAGATTGTGCAGTTAAACTGAAATCGTTTGTTTGATTGTGAATTCCAGTTGGTCTCCCTTTAAAAGAGACATAGTTTTATAGTTGTAAAATTCACGGTCATTTGAGAAGAGTCGAGTAGAGTCGAGGGTCATATAACAAACACAGCCCGATAGAACCATAAAAGTGAATGAAAACGATGGCTCGACAGAGTGCCAGAATATACATATGCTACATTCTTTCATTATTAAATGTCTTGGTTTCATATTTTGTTGATTCTCAGTTCCCTGATAGGAAGTGACGTCACCCCAATTCTCCCACGGTTGGGTTAGTTAGTAAAACTATTTTAGTAGTAATCAGTACACGTCTGCACATTCAAGCTGTAAATATTATTTGTTGAATAGCAGTACAAATTAGGCAATGAATTTAAATACTTTTGGTGCAATAAATTTTGACGTGCCTTTTTATAGTTAGGATGTGTGTATGCTATGATATTATAGAACCAGTGTCTGCAAAATTTGTGAAAATAATATTTGTTATAATAAACGATTACAAAACGTTGGATAATTAACAGGGTATTATTTCGCAGAATATTTAAATAAAGTCTGTCGCTTTGTAGAAGGGTGCAAAGACTTAAAGATTGTAAAACAAAATTTTTGATTAACATTTTAGTTCGGGAAGGGGGATTTTATTTAAGCCCGATGGGTGTTTGATTATAACGTTTCTTTCCTCGCGTCTCATTTCTCTGAGATGTTAACAAAATTGAATTGATGATATCACCCCACGTATTTCAATGAAATAATACATTTGGCTATGAAGAAAGTAAAGCAATTTGGGGTATGGAATTTTAATATTAGTGAAGGTGCGTCTGATGTAACGTAGAAATCTGGTTGTAACATTGTCTTTCCATTTATTAAACAGTCCGTGGCTCTCAATAGTAGAAAATATAGGTCTAAGCCTATTTTTCATTCGAACGTAAATGAGTACACAAATATTCCTAGAGATATAATGGGATCTTATTGGAAGCGTTTTGGTAGTATTTTGTGTTAATAACAATGTATAAAGAGTAAAGATGACTTATTTATTGTACATCACAGCATGTGCTTACATCTTTCTGTATTTTGTACAGTTTCATGAGTGCTTCTTAAAAAGGACAAAAAAGTTTTGTTATAATATAAAAGCGATTGAATCTGTTGTATATACGGAATGTTTGTCTATCTTCTTTAGCTTTTTTGTCTGAACGTAACTACCATGACACTGGGAGAATCGTGCAACACCTCTGGACAGTTATTTTCTTTGGAATGGGGGGGGGGTTAGGTTACTCAAGTACTTATTCGTCAATTAAACTTGCACATTGATCACCCATGCTGTAGCCACAGATGGGTCTGAGAGGCCACACGCCCACGTCAACCCCACCATAATCCCACTATCCCCCTCCCCATAAAGTTACTGAAATGAAGAAAAAATGTAGGCCTTTGTACAAAGCTTAGAAAACAGAGGGGAAAGGGAAATCTTAATGTGTGACTTTTCTCTGAATATTACTTTGTCAAAACACAGATTCCCATTCACGGTCCTAGTCAGTCACCACCTCTCCCCCCCCCCCCATATCAATTATCAGTCGATTGTTGGTTGGTTCCATCGATAGTGGGCATAAATAAATAAAACTACTGTCTATAAATGCAATGAGAACAGTTTAGAAGCTTCATTTTAATTTCTGCAATTGTGAGATACAACACCGGGAGTCTTTGAAATGTGACAATTCGATACTGCGTGTCATTTAATGACGTATAACTTGAGCAAATGTACTGACTTCTCTGTTAAAAACCTCTTTACACGTTACTGTTTCTTTACCATTATATACCTGTCAAGATATTTTGTATTCTTCAAGTCAAGTGATGAAACCTTAAAGCTTGATAGGAAATTAACGTGCTTCAAGTTTGTAGTTAAAATCCATAACGTTTGGGAACTTGTTCATTGAACAGTTGAATGACCGAATTCTTCCCGTCTTTTGTATCCAAATATTGCATTTCAAGCTACTACTCACAATTTTTGAGTGTCATACCCTATTACTAAAGGAGTGTGTCTCCAATGGCCATGACATGTTTGTATTTTATTTGCTCAAATGCCTGGTTCTGTCCATTAAACAGGTCTTCGAAGGTTTCATTTCCAAGCTGACCGTACCAATTTTCCAATAACTCTTGGCATAATATGCCATTTAAATTCTGTCCATGAATGGAAACTTTATACGAGGTCACTAAGGAATCAAAATTTCGGCAATTGTCTAATTTTGACCTCGTGTTAAGTTTCCCCAGTTCAAGAGATACCTTTCTAAACAAGTTACAAAGTACAATCCTCACTCGAGTGTTATTGGGTCCTCCGTCAACATTAGAATCTTATATTTGGGTTTATCTTACCTAGTAACGTCAAGATAGCCTATGCATAGTCAAAACATGCAGTAGCCTACACGTGCAGGACTCCAATCAGCTTATTATGTCGTCAACAGCAATAAGTTTGTCTTTGCTTGCAAGACCTTAATCCGACCGGCATACATCACGTTTGTTGTATGATACGTTGCTATGGAAACGAGATCATTATATCTATTGGTACAAAGAGCATCTGCATCAAATGCAGCATATGACAGATACGCTATACGAATTAATTAAATGGAATATAATAACCATGGCAACCCGAAATGTTTCATCATCGCAACGACGTATTTTACACTTCAGCTGGAGGAGTTGGTGCTGTTTTCGGGCAAGAAATACAGCGCTGTTGGATACATAATTTGCAATTAATATGCTCGCAGCCTGCACTAACTGGTTGCAAACTGACGAGCAGAGAGTAAATTAGTTCCTGAAAGCGAAAATCCTGCCGCAGCCTTTAAATGAATATCACTTAAGTTAAAAAAGGGAACTCATTTAAAGCGAACAACAAAAGCTATACAAACGGAGTAAACAATCTTTCCTGTGGTAAGGTACGATTTTACAGGTTTCACAGCGTGAGGAATGGTGAGCTAAATACATTATGTCGTTACGTGGTATACTCTCTGCTAAGTGATCTATCGTGTGTGCAGCTTTGAAATCTTGCAAGGGATTTTTTCACATCTGAATTAAAGGAAGAAATTGATTGGCAATGTACTGTCGTAGTAGCTTCACAGATTCCTTGTCCTCGACCAACGGCAAGACAAGTAAGTCTCGCTCAGCTCCTGGAGGAAAATCGACCAAGAGTCCGCCATTTTCTGTGCAGACGTATTACAGAAATAATGTTGAAGTGGAACCTCCTCGCAAGACAGGTATATATCAGGCTAATCCTGCAATGAGGTCTAATTTTAGTTACTTCTACGAGAGAGGCGATTTTCCAATAGCAGTGGAACATGAAGCACAGTACAACAAAATTGCATGGAAGGTAGGTATGGTAAACAGAAAAGAGGGCTGGGACAAGTGAATAATAGCACTCTCTAATGAATGCTGTGCATGATGGGTTAGTTAGTTAGATGAGGTTTAACGGCCCAGTTTCCAACCAATTGGTTCAAGTCGAGCCGGCCACGGCC
>WURT03412736.1:0-22976 GCA_009936505.3 Holothuria glaberrima
ACTATCACTATCACTATCACTATCACTATCACTATCACTATCACTATCACTATCATTATCATTATCATTATCATTATTATTAGTATTATTATTTAGTTTTTGTGCTGTTTGTGCTCCCTGAGAAGTTGAGGAGTTGTTGTGCATGTGGTGCTACTTTAAGGACCATCGTTGGTTGGTGTGTAGCGTAGCTCTACCTTTTTCAAAAAAAAAAAAAGAAATGAAGCCTTTTGGACTGCCTAAATTGCATCTAAACACTTTTTCAGACTTCATTCTTTAAAAACCAAAACCTAAAAAAATTATTCAGTTAAATCATTTCGTAAGAGAACAGATGACTGAAAGGTACTCAAACAAGCTCATACATTTTAGCATGAAATTGAAGGTTTTCATATAAAAAAAAAATAAAAAAAAATTCTTCAGCGAATGGGCTTCATCTGTGTTGCACATCATGCATGAGGAAGGAAGTTCATTCGTTTGTGCGGGTAATCCGCGTAAGAACCTGCCTGTGGCGGGGGTCCGGGAACCTTCCCGGGAATGTTTTGGAAAAAGAAACATGTATATGTGATTTCCCAAGTTCAGAGGACCTTGAAAATATAAACAGGAGGATGCAGCTTTTTGTATTTTCAGTATATTTTTCAAGAAGCCATTTTTTTGTTAAGGATTGGAAATCTCAAGGGCAGCTGCTACCTTTGCCCCCCCCCCCCCCCACCCGCACAGACTACTGCCCTCCACACAAGCTGCGCTTCAGGTTGTTGTAATGAGAAAGACGAAATAAGTTCACCTAAAACTTGCATTTTTGAAAACACTTGAAAGTTTCCCTGTATAGTACATGGCAAAATTAATCTATAGTGGAACAATTAATAAATGTCTCCTCTGTCAGTATGTCATGTCTATCGACAGCAAAGGAAAACTACGATATTGGGGAAAAGTAATGGAATAATTTTAACCATGCTGATGGGAAGATGAGGGTCCTCGTCACGAAATTTTAAATATTAAACTCTGTTAGATGCGATTTCCTGGCATCTGACATTAAGATAATTCAAAAACTAATATCGCACCCAAAGAGGGATTGTTAGACATACTCTTCTTGTTGATTTCATTTATCTCCTTTGTAGGTGAGCTTATTTGGGAGCTACGCAAAAGGTAACTTTTTGGAATGTGGTGAAGACCCTGTTTAAATTATATTAGTCATTCTTTTTTCAAAACGCCCCTCTACCGCCCTTAGCGCTTATCGTCCTAGTGAGTTACTCAAACGCCCCGTTGGGAATCACTGCTGTCCATGGTAAAAAACAGTTTCCAGCTTTACACTGTGATATGTTGCTAATTTTGTTACACGGGGAACACATAAATATCACCAATTTCAAGTTTTACAATTACTTTCTTGGAACTAAATTTCAATTTGTAAAAAGCCAGTGAAGAATGAAAAACTTACAACTCGTCTAAATATTTCAGCTGTCGGAAGAAATCTTTCCCAAAGTATTTGATCCGATTGTTGTGAAGTAGCCTAGACATAAAAAGCTCACTTTTTTAAAACTTCTTTATTACGGAATTCAATTGTCTTCATAGTGTAGGAATAGAATTTGGGTCCTTTACATTTGCATAAATAGTAATAAAAATTAATCTAAAAGCAATTTTGCTTAATTAAGTAGCACTTAGACACGCTAATGACTTCGTACAAAAATAAAGTAAACGATAATAAAGCTGCTTTAACGTAATCCATTTAACATATTTAGATAAGATTGCAAATATTATCTCATGCTTTCTTCAATTTGGTTCAATTGGTGGGTTTTTCATTAAAAGCTCCTTCATATAGTTCAGTTCTTTCATCCAAGAACACTCCGTCACCTTCATTTACTCAATTTTTTTTCTCTAAAATGTTTTATGCAAAACGTACTTGATAAGTGGTCATTTAATTAGCAAGTAAACTCTTTAACATTCAAATAAATAAAGCTTTTTACGGTAGATAAGGTCTTAGAGGTCTCTACATTTTTTTAAAAATTGTTTGAAGTCTAAATGAAGTTGAAAAATCCTGTCAAACAGGTTGGTTAGCCTTAGATTTAACACTTTTTATATTTCAAGTTTTTGTTAGAAGAACTCATTCTCTCCTACCTATACCTCTATTGTGAACAAACACCGTCAAGCACTTACAACAGGTTAAGTCTGGTTGTGTTTTGCAAGAGGCATTCGGGCAGATATTTCAGTTGGTTGGAAGAAATGTCCCTTGATTAAGGTGAAAAACACAATCAAACATATGTGATGAAAATTGTACGCAAATATAATTCTGTTGAAAAGATTCTTACTGTAGTGGCAATATTTTTGCCGATATTACGTATAAAAATGACATGGATACTCACAGTTCTTCCAGTCCATACGAATGGCTGAACAAATGACTTGGTAAAGTTGTTAACTTGTTTCCTTTCAAAGAGCTGAAATAAAAGAATATATTAAATCCTTAATACCTTTTAACTTTCAGCACCCTAATCTCTTTTTTCACCCATGCAAACCATGATGTTTCCAACAGGCAACAAAGGTTCTCTATTCTTCTGAATTAATGCCTATCTTTATATGTTAAAAATACTACCCAATTCTTCATGTAATGCAGATTTGCCCAATACATTTTTACATACTTTGTAACAAAATAGATGCCGAAAAGCTTATCTCACGTGCAAAAAATGCAGCACGGTAATCAAAACCGCTTTCAGGGCAGGTTACTTTTAAGTGAAACTTAAAATGATTTTTGGGAAAGGGGTGTTGAGGGTTTAGACTTTTAATCTTCTCGAAAAAAGTCCGAGGAAACTTGCGTATGGTATTTAAAGTTATGTAATGATTATTGAACTTACAACTTCCATAACATTTTTGAAAAAGACAAGAAATTCACGTCCATGGTTGTTAAGAGGTTGACACTCAGATCTCTGTAAGGGATAAGCAGTGATCTTCATGGGTATATTTGTAGTGATAATATACAAGATATACAAGATATACAAGATATATATATATATATATATATATATATAATTCAAGCCAAAACGATCTCTTTCTATCTTACATGAAAACTTCTTGAAATGTTATTGTTCGATTGATACGACTTACTCCTGCTTAACAAAAAATAAAACAATATGGAATTAACACTTATGCTTAGAAAACAAAACCAAAGAGATCAGAGGAAATTAAAGCGTATCTCGTCACCTCACATAACCAATAGCAAAACGAAAACAAGACAAAAAACCGACTTAGCATAACAAGAAATTTATAAGAAACAATCAAAGAAAGAAAAAGGAACAACTAAAAGGATAATAGCACGAATTGTGGTAGTTATCAAATATACAAACATGCAGCATTTGTATTATAACAGATGATGTTTTGTTAGCGTAGGCTTCACTCTGTAAGTTGAATGAGACAAAACAATTACCGTATATAGGCCTAAAATTGCTAAGGTGCAATACAATACAAATTAAGCTTACAGCTCTTGCAAGTTACTAAGAGGTAGAAAAAAGTCCTTTCTGAATTTGGTAAATCTGTTGCCAGCCAGACTTCTGCAAAAGATAAACCTTTTATTTATAGTTTCTTCCAATTTATAAACTGATTAAAAATAGTGCCGAAATACAAAAAGGGAAGTCATGAGACATCGCGACTAACTAACGCCTTTCTGTAGGAAGAAAGGAGAATGGCTTCTGTGGCATTTGTGGGATAGTAATTTTTTCAGTATAACGTTTTTCTCCAATTTCTACGTTTTATATCCTTATATGCCGTCAAAATTACTATCATGTGTTATGTAAATAGCATAATTCACCACTCCCTACAATAAAATTGGGCGTTTAACACTATCAAACCATATTTCAGTAGTCATTGTTTCTGTTTCACTCTTGACACACATCAAGAAAAAGGTGCGTAGTGTTTAATACAGCTATATTCATTTCAAGTACGATTACTGCGCCACAGTTGAACAAAATTGTAGTTACTCACAGCTTGATAATTTTACTGTTGTTACGCAGGAGGTACTCGGAAAGATCGACAAGCTTGTTGTATGAGATGTCCCTTTAATAGGTAAAAAGCAGATTATACGAGTACATATGAGCAATGAATTGCTAAAAGCCAGGGAGGAAAGAGACACAACTTATATCAAGTTTTGTCACACGATATGTGCTTTAAAATAATTTATTTCTTTCCAAGCATCGCCATTTGATTGACGGGTCTCTTTGATCCCATTATTGAAACTCTGTTTACATAACCGTTTTAATTATGATCTCCTCCTTTCTTTTACAAGTAATCCCAAGACAAAGGCCATTTTTATCCATGTGGATAAGGACTCTTTCCGCCAATGGACAAACTTAAATCAGGATTTTCAGTTAAACGATCGACACCAAACGTTGAAATAATTTGCTTCGTTTATTCCAAACGATTTTAACACGTCATCTGCTGCAACTATCAGTTTTAGCAAATTTTCCCATCAGAAAGAAACTTAGTTGAAAACTAAGTTAAAGAGGAATTCTTCGCCGTCTTAAACAAAAAAAAATATTTAGTGTGGCGAGTAACGACGAAAGGTTAAGATTTCCTATTTTTGCATGACGGCTGGCAACGAAAAGTTAACGAATTCAGGGTAATGAGTGTGTCTTCCCATTGTCATTTTGACAATGCTCCACTGATCCTTGTTGAGGTAGGTTTTGAGATAAGGATTTAAAAAAAAAACATTACTGTCGAAAATGAACATTGCTTCAAAAAAGTCTACACAACGTTGGATTTCCTGCCTTAAAGCTTCCTGATTTAAGTTTATTGTCAACCTCGTAATCTAAGAAAAATTGTTAGTTTCTTTTTACTGATATCACGCGAGGGGAAAAAGTGACCGTCTTTTTTTTTTACTAAAAGGCAGAAACCTTGCTTATGGCACTTGTTCAAACTTCAGCAAGTTTGATTTTACAAAATCAATACAATTCATGAAGTTCATTACTTACAGATCTTCCAGATCAATAGTCTGACTGAATAGTTCACTCGGGAGGGTAACCAAGGCATTTAGTCCTAAATGACTGTTCAACAAATAAAAGGCACGAATGTTGGAGTTACGTTTATTTAAATGTATAGAGAAAGGATAAAAGCCTGTAGGAAATGGTTGAAATATCTTCCAACCACCAGCTAGGTAAAGAAAATCGAGAGTACGCCTTTACAACTAATCTATTGTTATGACTCTTGTAATATTAGTCGAGCTACGTTCTTCCCATTTCAAAGACACGTTAGTACTCGTAAGGTGAGAAATTGTACCCATATGGTCAATTGAAAAGTATGTGAATATTATAAAAGTTTTGGAGCATATTCCTGTTTCGAGTTTGATCTTGGGTAAAAGTAGCTTTTTGACTTGTCATATGTTGTTAATTGTATTTGCGCAGCATTGTCATGAGATAACGAGAGCTATTCATCAAATTATAAGATCGTCAGCAGAACATGATAATAAATTCCATGTTAATGTACTCGTTATCAGGATGAACGGCCTGAATCAAAACTAATCTTGCTAATTACCATGGCTACTTGCTCTCTGTCAGATCACTCTAAAGTTTGCGTGTAAATTACTCCATCTGGTTACTTACAAATGTCCCACACTTCCCTGTGCAAGAAATACACATAAATACTAACATGTTTTATTTTTGTAAGCGAATGTCCATGTAAGTTCGAAGGAACCTTGATTACACGTTCTGTGTCCTCATCACCCGTCTGCCAATGCATTTGAAAATAAAATGTACGGTGATCTTTTTAGCTAGAAATCTGACACGTTCTCTGCGACGTTTCTTGTTATCAGGAAAACGCGCTTGGTTTCTCGTATGAAGTCTCGATTTACCCAAATAAATTGATCGTATCTATTGACTGTCCTCATTATACTCTTTTTTGGAAAGGTTTGCGTACATTAATGTTTTGTTATTGGGTAACAAGCACATTGTTTTGTGCCTCATGGATCTTTCTTTATGAGATGAGTGGTCTCTGTGCTTGTTGCAAAATGGAATTTAAATTTGTGGGATACTGGCACTGTTACAAATAGTCAACACATGCTTTTTAAGCTGAAATTTGTTTCTAGGTAAACCGTGCAGTCAGCAATATCTTCTACAATTTACAAAAAATTTTTAAATGCGTTTCGCATAAATCCTATAAGAAAGAAAAAAATCTTGGACATGTCCTTTCAACACTGTAGCAGCATAAAACTCCGTACTCAAGATATCGCAATTTGAAGATAATTTTCTCCAGTTCTCATCTAGGTCACAAAATATAATGTACAGTGAAAGTGAACAAATTGACTCTAATTCTTGTTGTCTTTCTTCAGAATTGAATTTTGTGTTTGTCTTTGAAATTTAATACTGTCTTGGTGCTTGATATTCTTTCATGTTGATCTAGCATAAAATAACATCCGATGGAACGGTTGAGAAAGCAAGGTTATTTGATATTTGATACGTCTAATCCATACGCCGCGATGTCATCCGGCATTCTCGTTATGCACCTTAGCCCTCTAAGACATTAGATATCTTTCAAAACAAGTATCCCATACAAGATGTGTGCTGTTGAGAAGCCGTTTTCTTCTCCGAAGGCTGAGAAAAAAATCCGCAATTTTTTAAGTCATTACATTTACTCCTTGGCAACCCCTTTAACCACTACTGACCTTTAACAATTATTAATCACGTATTCAAAAATAGCAACACGTGAGGTAGATGCTATTTAAGAATAGGTAAGATCTAAGTGGTTACGACTTCGTTGTTATTATTCCATGTTCGAATTGTCATATAACACTTAAACACATCAGTTACTGCTTACATGATTTAATCTTCGTTCAGCTTTGGAATAACATTACTATTAAAGGTTAAACCATCCAAAAAGGATTAAGTGTGAAATTACTTGCTCTATTAGAGTGCTTACGTTAAAATATACCTACCACTTTTTTAGTCTAGTGGTGTTACGAAGCAGATAAGGAGGGAGGTCTTTTAGTTGGTTACCGGAAATGTCCCTTAGACAGAAAAGAAACAATTTAAAAATATATCCGTATATGTCAAGTTACGTGTAGACAACTTTACCTGTCCATGAATTCAGTTAATTCTTCCCCAATATTGCCATTGAGCATTTTAACCTTTTTGTAGTGGCTGAAATGTAGCTTCCACACTGACAAAGGTATGGGACTTGTGTAACGTAGTATACGATGTACTGAAATTTTACTTTCTTTTGAAGATTTCATCTGAATTGTGACATAAATCTTATTATAGCTCAAGAAGACAGGAGGGAGCAATCTTTGGCAGACCATGCATTTGCTTTCTAATCAGAAAGACAATGGCGTGGCTAGGTTTTGTGGCGCCCAGGACAAGAAAGGAAATTGGCCCCCCAACCCCCATCTTCCTGGGGGTGGGGTTCGTAACGCGCTGCGGGACAATATAAGCGGAGCGCCACCATCGGTTGGCGCGGAGCGTACAAGAAAATTTGTGGCTTTACAAACCCCTCAGATGGCCGGAAACTGCACTTCCAGAGTGTTTTAAGCTGCATGTACCCAGCCTTAAAATATGGATTCCAGTGAAAACTGTGGAGAAAATCGCCATTTTCGTTTGCCCTTCTCTTGTTTAGACTGAATTTAGTTGTGTCAGTATTACTCAGCTAGGAGCTAAGTTTTTGCAAGGGATCGAAGCGACCGAGCCCGAGCTCGCTCGCGCGAGGGGGAGGGTGTGGATTTTTTTGGTTTTTTAATGTGAAAATATGTGATTTGGTGCATAATTTATTCGGTATTTTGTATACATAAGGAGACATGTTATATTTTATCAACAATTTTCTAGGAATAACCATATAGAAATGAAATTCAAATGGCAAATAATTTATCATTCTACAAGTATGCAGAAACAGCTTCAAACAAGTGCAAGGTGTTGGTTTTGTACATAGCCCTACGACTAGCTACCATGTGTGCCAAATATGGTAGGCCTACAGTTTGTCCCATTACGGTATCGGTAGAGTTGGCAAGTATGCTGTCAGTGTTCTCATAGGTTGGCGCGGAGCGCGAAAAACATTTGGTCCAAAATGCCCCCCAGATCGCTGAAAATGGCTGTCCCCTTCGCCCCCCCCCCCCCTTGGCTACCCGCCTGATATTACTGAATTATTTTATTAAAAGATGAAATTGCTATATCAATATCATGCTCATGGCAAATGGTAAGTCCAACATTTTTTTAAGTGATCTCGATTTTGCACCCCCCTAGAGGTGGCTCCCGGGGCAACTTGCCCCCCATTGCCCCCGAGTTACTTTAATATTCACTGTCCCGTTACAGGGGTATTGGGAGTTAGACTCTAAGAACACGTGACTTTTAATGTCAACTTGTTTTCTACAACGGTACCAGAGTACTTTAATTGACACATAGCGCTGCTGGTAAACGTACAGTCAAGTAATCGTACTCAATAATCGAACACCACACAGATTCACGTGCACCTGGGTAACAAGTACGGTGCTCTTCAAAAAATAATAACTGTCTAAAAGAAATAATGATGCTAAGGCGTGCAATGCCAAGGGATTGGAACTGGAAACATGGCTCAAGTTTTGACGCATGTGATAGGAACGACTGTTATATGAACAGCACGGTAATGACATTACAGGCGACTATAAAATCTATCAAATCAAATAAAGCGGAAAACCTCCATCAGGACAATTGATACTCAGCAGGGCACTGATATGTCCTGTGAAAGCTTAAATCGAACCAATAATGTAGATTTCATTCCTCAACCTTTGCGATAGTTCTTTCATGTATTTTTTATCTGCGGATATACATTCATAAAATTTGTACTTAGTCAGCATGACAGTACACGAGATAAATACTTACAACTCTTCTAGCATGAGTGACCTGCTGAAAAGATTAGTATGTAAGGTTCCTAGGTAGTTTTGATACAGTGACCTAAAACGGGTAAAAGGAATTAAAGGTGTTCAATTTTTATTAAGAAGTAAATCTATATAAGTCATGGAAAAAGTTTTTGGTCACAAGAAGTTAAACTATTGTAAATTACTGCAATCATTTGATAGAAAGATGCATTATAATGAAGTATGTCTGTTTAAAGGTCAATGTCCAATGGTGGATGTATGTGTAGTATTTACGGCAACAAATTTTTCGTTACACTTACAGCTTCTCCAAGATCAGCATATACTGAAAACTGTCTAGGTCCAATTTTTTGATCTTGTTCATTTTTAAATTCCTTAAAAGATGGAATGAAACTTGTATCACGTTATCAGATAACTTTTCGGACGCGCATTTTAAATTAAAATTAGCGAAAATAATATTTAATACGTACCGTGCGGGGCATAAATACCAAAATTGACCTTTCATATCTTCCCTAAAGTTTGGGTAATGAAAAATAAATAAACTTGTACAGCTAAGATCGCCTCACTTGGAAGCGTCATCTGCAAAAAAACTTTTTTATCTCAGTAATTTGTTATAGTTCTACACGATGTGTGTTGCATCCATCGTGCCTTTTGGTACACGGTTATGCGAATGGTGGCAGCACTTTACGATAAAAAATTACGATTTAAAGTATGAAATCACTTCTTACTTGAAAAAAAAACTGGGGGTAATAGTGATGTATTTACACTTTTATCTTTGTATATTGTCATTTAATGTTTGCAAAAAGTCAGTGTGTAGCAATGACAAGATTAGCAAAGATTCCACTGCATGGCCAATTGGTTAGAGCATTCGACTTGCAGCCGGAAGGTCTAGGGTCGAATCCTGGCCGGCTCGTACCGAAGACTTTAAAATTTAACCTACTGCCGTTGTGTTTGGTGCTCAGCATAAGCAATGAAGTAGGGAAAACAAGCCAGGGAGCCACAACGGGAAAAAAGGCCGTGGCCGGCTCGACTTAAACCAATTGGTTAGAAACTTGGCCGTAAAACCTCATCTAACTCTCTGTGTAAGTATGGCTGTTTTTGATAGTCTTCCTGCAGAAATCTTCGCTGGACTTTTAACTTAGACTAAATGAAGTTGCTACTTGCCCTTGAAAATATGTCAAGTGCCATGGTTTAGAATTGTCACTTTTGACAAATTAGTGAAGTGACGAAATTTCACCAGAGAAGGGAATAAGAACATATTTTTTTACCAAACTTAAGTGTTTAATAAAAAAAGTCAAAGATTAAATATCTCACATGGATTAGCAAACTCCTTATGATATTTTTCTTTAAAATCCGAAAGAAATTTAACTCTCTCAGCATGTACACAGCAATTCATGCAAGCAATTGTTTTTTTGTCAATTTTTTGTCAATGTACATGTATACGTTAAACACATTAGCTCACAGTGTCGAAACATTAGCCGGTATGCCAGTCGGAAGATCGGTCAAGCCTTGCAAAGCACAGTTCACAGTCTCTTTTTGCATTTTTAGCAGACATCTGCAAACACCACGTGGCCCACAAGCATCTGAAAGAGAACTCTCAACAAGCATCGTACATAGATATTTAAAAGTATTGTGCAATGTTAATAGTAAATTAGACGCCATCATAATTATGCATTAATATATAATGCAATGCGAAGATTGACGGTCCATTTCATTCTACACACAGTTTGAAGATATTGAACGCCTCATCAAGATTAGCAATGAAAATAAAACACAAACAAATAACCAATTACACAAAAGTCTGATAGAATTTTTGTATTTGAAATTTAAAAGAATGCTTTGAAAGATTTTACCCTCTGCATGTGCTTTAACGGTTACTCCATTTTGAAAGGCAGTTGAAAGCACCAGGAAGACAATTCTGAAAGATTTGAAGCCCGTCATTTTGCTGCTTTAACATTAACGGTATTTCAAAACATGTTACCAATTTTTCTCGGGATGGGATACATCAACAGAACAGCATCAACTGTGTAAAACAATAGTTAGACAATAGGCCTTTGCTCTTGGGCAAAAAATGTAATGCTTATTTCTTTTTGTCTGTTTAATTAGGAATGCAACAACACAGAACTATTTCTGCACTACAATGTTCGATGAGTGGTAACGTTTGTAATTAACAACCATATCACAGTACTAATTCCACAGCTTCATTAGTTCAAAAGGTACCACTACCACTCTGGTACAGATAGACATTTTTAACTTAAACTTACACTTCTAAGTTTGAAAGTTCCATAAAATTGACTTTTTTCTGGTTTAGCACTATTATAGCATTGTGCTGTTATGTGTAACATTTTAAGACAATTTTCAATATAAACGCTATTTTGGAAAGACATCCTTCACCGTTCCATATAATTATAGATTTACGTTCACAAGTTTGTAAGGAAAATATCTTTCTTTCCGTGTATTTACAGATTTTAAAGTTTTTTGGGAAGTACCTAATAATTCGGATATCACAGAAAGTGTAAAGAATTTAGTACTTCCATGAGCAACTGGGCTGTGACCTGAGAAGAAGGGTAACACTGAGTAAGACAATACTTTGCATGTCGATTTTCCTGACTAAAGAGATTAGAGGAAGATGTAGAATGATAAATGTCAAGTTTAAGTGCCGTTATTTCTAAATGCAGACTGCCCCAAAAAAATTTGAACGTAGTGGCCACAGCTATAGCTACATATAGAACTTGAGTTTTGTCATTTTTACTAAAGTTTCAATACATCACAATTTGCCGAAACGTTGCTTTCCATCAAGCCTCATCGCAATGGGGTATGACAGATCAAATGAGTCAAATCGTGATCCCTTAAGAGGGAAGAATGGGCTATCTGCTGCACCTATTGTGCAGTTATCTATTCACCCCAAGTAGTCCAGTACAAGTTGATGATGCAACCAGTAAACTTGCGTCTACAAAAAAGTCGATGTAAGCCCCATGGGATTAGAATGCACCATTATTTCCCCTTCATTCATAGTGATATTAAATGGTCTTTATAGTCGTCAAAGCACTTTTAATATCTTCAGGTGCCTTTTTGGACGCGGGACAAAAATATTGGAATGATGATCATATCGGTCGTTTTGTTACATGCGCGAAGAAGTGTGTATTCATGAACACCGCTGGGTTAATTAACATCAGTTCAACCTGCTTGACGTAATTACTGAGGTAGGACGCTGACCCATCATGTCCCTGTACCCATTTTGTAACACCCCCTATCCTAATTGCGTACGGCGGAGATCGAGGATCATTTGAAGTCAAGGATGGTGACATGTAGTAAACACTGGAACCTGCTGACAATCACGATATCCCAAAACTGGCACTATCGAGAGATCAAAAATTGGAAATGTGGAAACCAAAACGTAAGTAAAAGATGATGAGTACAGTCTAAATATAAATGGTACTAGCACACATTTGCTGGGTATTTCCACCTATCAAAAGGTATCTATACTCCGACACCCGTAAAATAAGCATCTGCTGTGTGGTTGTAATATGATGAGCCACATTTCTCCTTTAAGACGATGGGGTCATACTGTAACATACTCGTATATAATAGACTGCCGCAACAGCCATCATTCCCTTTTTACCAAGCTCAAGAGCAGAGCACATGAAACTTCTGACAACATGAATTCGTAACCTTTTCTTGTGTGTTACTCTCATTATTTCCTGGATTGTCAACGAAATAATATTACATGGTGGCAGCGGCGTTCGAACCAAACGTCATTTGGCGTTGAGAGATTAAGGATGGACTCGTTTTTAGCCGATATTTATTGGACTTCCCTTTTGGTCACCAACGTAGGACGACAGGCATGCTAAGTGCACCCATGTGCAACTTGTAACAGGACATGGCGATACAACTACTGCCAGAGGCAACGGGCTGGAACGATTGCCGCCACGAGCTTCCGTGTGCTACATCACTTAGTTCCCGTGAGAGGCAAGGCCGCAATAAAAATCGCAAGCACAATGGAAATTAGCCTGATTGTCGCTGTTACGTATGTCAAAAAAGAACATCAGTACGTCCTAGAAAACTTGGATGGAAATGATTGAGAGGTGCCCCTTTCGTGAAAATAATTCCTGAAGGACGCCACCTATGGTATTTGTTTCGCGGAACCGAAGCATACACAGCCGACGTCAGCAATTTAGACTGGTAGTAGTAGCCAGAGACCAGACAATTATCCAGCCTGACAAAGCCTACATGCACAATTGGTGAACTGAAACAGAAAGACGTCACCGAGCCACACAAGAGGATTTTTTTGTGATCATTTACGGTACAAACTTTGACGTTTAACAGTCAAAACGCAATTGCTCACCACTTAATCATGGAACACAGTTAACGTACTGTACAAAGTCCTACTTAGCAATGGTAATACTAACGTTATACAAGTGTTATGATTTGTATCACCGTACCATCATTAGGCTGTATATAAAGCCTAACCTACCAAACTGAGTGACTTAAGCTAGTAAAGTTCATACCATTTAGTCTAATTTATAAGGTGTTACAAAATTTAAAATGCCAACTACAGGCCCATACTTCTATCCATATGGTTCTAGCCACAATAAGATAGACTAGCCAAGTAAAAGCTTGACCTTCAAGAGTAACATTATGCCATATTAAGTGTTCAACCATCAATCTAGACCTGTGCTGAGAACAATGGGGAAACTTTCAGGTATCATACCTCCATGTATGGACTGGGCCTCAATGATTTGCCCAGTGCCTTCCAAGTCTTTAATCAGTACTGTAACCTCATCTTTAATGGCCCCATCTCTGCCAAATCTGGTTACGAAAAAGTCACCTACACCTTACTGTTATTAAACCTAGAAGGGCTCCATATTTTCAATTCCCGGGTCCTCACGAAAGAGCAGAAAAAAGACCCAAATGAAATTTTCACTCGCTTCGAAATATACTTTGAGCCAAAGAGGAATTTTAGGCTAGCGAGATTTAAATTGCAAACATGTAGGTAACAGGCCACAGAAAGCAGTGATGAATTTATGACCAGATACAAAGTACAAGCTAAGGAAAGTAAATTTACAAGCGATGAAATGGACATAAGGTTAATAGAGCAACTTGTTACTGGCACTCGCCACAAGAAGATACAACAATCTCTATTTGGCAAAAACGAGTCACTCAAGTTAGATGATGCTGTGGACATAGCACGGACACACGAATCCACTTTATGGCTCACATGGAAGAGTTATTTAAAGGAAATGTGAATGTAAGCTCCATAAAGAATAAACAAGAGCTGCAAATACAATGTGGTAAATGTGGGTTAAAACACCCAAAGTGTCAGTGTCCTGCCCATGGATCAAAGTATCATAACTGTGTCAAATTAAATCTTTGTCAAAGTGTCTGTCGCAACCCAAAACAAAGAGACAAAGGCCGACAGTACCCTGGTAGTAAACTTACCAGAAAAAGATCCAAATCCAGAGGAAGATCAGGGTGAAATTTCCAATTGTATGCTAAGGCAAACAGTCCCAAGCAGGTTGATTCTATAAACCTGGGTGATGGGACCCTCAGCTCTACACTTGAAGAGCTCAGATTTGAAACCATAGATTTTGTAGGTGTAAAAAGTGTAGCGAATGGTCAAGGCCCTGGATCAAAAGTATTTGCAGATTTTAAGATCAAACTAGACAACAGTTACAGTAGTGTCAAGTTAAGGTTGAAGGTGGACACTGGGGCGAAAGGTAATATTTTACCCCTAAGGTTGTACCAAAAAATGTAGCCCGACTGAGTTACTGAGAGTGACCTCCCACAAAGGGATGCTCTCAAGCAACGCCCCATCATAGTAACAGCCTACAATGGGTCGACCATTCCTCAGTTTGGCATCTGGGATATTTCATGCCAATTTGGCAGCAAGTAAGCAGAAACAGAATCGTTTGTGGCAGACACCCAGGGTCCTGCCATATAAGGCGTCCTCATCTTCAATAGCATTAAACATCGTATCAGTTAATTGCCACTTAGGCACGAATACCGTTAAGGTAACGCCTACCATAAACAAAGATGAGTTGCAACAACTGTACCCAGACACGTTTGAGGGTATCGGCAATTTTGAAGGCCAATATCATATTGTAACCGACCCCAATGTAGCACCTGTAGTCCATGCACCGAGACGATTACCTACACAAAGGATGACATTCACAAGGAAATTCAGGAAATGTTAGATTTAGGTGTCATTACCACAGTGAAAGAGCCCACTGACTGGGTCTCTAGTCTAACCTTCGCTCAACAGACAAGTGATAGGTGTTTAAACACCAACGATTTGAACATGGCTATCAAGAGAAACCATCAAAATGTGCCTACATCAGAAGAAATAACTCATGAGTTCTCTAACAGCAAAGTTTGTTTTCCAAGCTTGATGCTAGACATGGGTACTGTTTAATCACCCTTGACGAGGATTCCAGTTTCCTGACCACTTTTAATAGCAACTTTGGGAGATTTCAATTCAAGAGACTCCCATCTGGTTTTTGTGTCAGTCAGGATATTTTCCAACACAGAGTGGACCAAATATTGGTAAAGTGTCCTGGCACTGTAGGAATAGCAGATGACGTGTGTGTTTGGCAAAAATGAAACTGAAAATGACCAAAATCTATAAAAAATTCAATTAAGGTAGCCAGAGAGCATGGTCTCGTGTGTAAGATCAGTAAATGTGAAATTAAGAAACCTAGTATTACATTCTTTAGCCTAGTGTATGACGAAGAAGGGGTACCCCCTGACCCTAAAAGGGCGCGTTCATTTGAGGTACTTGAGACACCTCAGTCTGTGAAGGAACCACAAGTTCTTGGGCATCGCTACGTTCATGTCTTCCTTCATTCAAAAATTGTCAGACCACACGGCACCACTGAGATGCGTTATCAAAAAAAGACGCTGAATTCGTGTGGTCTAACACACACTAAAAGGCATTTGAAAATATTAAGTCTTATGAACAATGAGGTCACATTAGCTTACTTTGTTCCGAAGAAGGAGACCACAATCCAGGTCGATGCATCTATGAAGGGGATTGGGGCTGTGTTAATTCAGGAATCCAAACCAGTTTGCTTTGCGTCAAAATCCCTTACGAAACTGAACAGCGATATGCCAATATAGAATGTGAAATGTTGGCATTGGTCTATGCTTTTGAAGAACTTCATACATATGTGTAAGGCAAACAATTTACAGTCGAGTCCGACCACAAGCCCCTAGAAATGATTCACCTAAAAAACTTAGGTGCAGCACCTCCTCGTCTCCAAAGATTGCTACTTAGGCTCCATGGGTACGCAGTACAGGCAAAGAAATTCTAATAATTCAGGCCTTCAAGGGCAGTTGTTTTATGATGCCAAGCGACCATAAATGTGTGAAAAGCCTTCGGCTTTTGAATTACAACTTCACGTCGGGTGGCCAAAAATTCAACAATTTAGATCAAATTTGATTTTTTTCCTTTCGGATGGCCAGTTCAGATGGGAAAACGGTAGATTGCTCTTGGATGAAAAACACAATTTACTTTGATCCGGCCGGGATCGAACCCCAAACCACCCGGTTGCTAAGCTTCATCGCTTCAAATGCCACCGCCTTTATTCACTCCGCCACAGCACAGGCTATTGTTACTGGCTGATACCCAACCAATGCTTAACCTCCTTAAGGAGGACAAAATTGAGAATCCAGACAGAAAAGTAAATTTTGTACAATTTTCAGAGGAAAAACTGAGCACTCTCCGGACAGAGACAAATTCTGATCCTGAGCTGAATGCTTTGAAAAAAAAATCATCATTAATGTTGGCCTGAGAAACGTAAGCAGGTCCCTAAAGCCTTCAATTATACTGAGCATATGGAGTGAACCTGTTAGTTGAAAACGGTCTTCTTCTAAAAGGTGACAGAATCCTGATACCAGCAAAGTTACAACAGGAAAATCTTAACAAAATACACACTGCACACCAAGGAGTAACTAAGTGCCAATTACGTGCAAGGACATGTGTTTTCGGGTACAATATTAATCAAGACATTGAGAAGATAGTTAAGGCTTGTCCAAGCTACCAGGAATACGGAAAGTCACAGTCTCCAGAACCACTGGAGCCATCTGTGATGCCCACAAGGGCTTGGCAGTTTGTAGCATCTGACTAATCAGTCTTCAGAATGAAGAGCTTCTCTTAGGTGCAGACTATTACTCTTAAGTTTTCATTGTTAAGGCCATTTCTAAGGATATTCAAACAGTCAAACCATGATCAATTGATTGAAAAATGTTTTTTTTTCAAAATTTAGTATTCCTGAAAAACCGATATCCGACAATGGCAGACAATATGCTAGCCAAAGTTTTAAGGAGTTTGCCCAAAACTGGGATTTTAGGACTTCCAGTCCTAGATACCCATACTCAAATGGGTTCATTGAGCGTCAGGTTCACACTGTCAAAATAGCATCTATAAAGCCAAAAAGCAAACACTGGTGTTCATTTGGCACTACTTTATCTCCGGTTAACCCCAATTTACAGTCAGCTTCCCTCCCCGTCGCAACTGCTCCATGTTTGCAGAATGAGATCAAACTAGCCAGTGAAAATCCTAAACTCAGCAGCACATAAAGATGCTGTCCCTGAGCGCCTTCAACTCAGGCAAGACAAGCAAACGTCACATTTTGACAGAAAGGCCCGCCAGCTTCCCCCACTAACTATAGGTCAGCAAGTGCGTGTCAGAAACCAAGACACCGGGGGTTGGACATCAGCCTCTGTACAGTCCTAAAGGGCCTGAGCCTAGGTCGTATGAAGTGGAAACTGCTTCAGGTGGTTTCCTGCGAAGAAATAGGGAGCACATCATGGAAACAGGGTAACTTGTCAAGAAAATGCAAACATGCAAAAGACGACTGTCAAACACGTCCTGACTATGAGGAACAAAACAGAACCAACAAACAGACGTACACAACTAGGGCTGGAAGACAGGTTGTAAAGCCAAAGAGGTTTGATTTTTAAATAAACAACTGTCAACTGAGTATTCACTTAGTATTCTTTGCACTGTGGATACCAGCTTATCAATATTGTATTCATCCTATAATTATCTTTTTAACTGCTTTACTTTCAACTTTAAAACCTCTTTATGTTTAAATTAACTGCAGAGTCACTAAGCATGCGATACTCACCTTGTAAAAGACAAACAAGTAATAATGTGTACAAGAAAAAATTACATACATGCTACGGAGTTAAAGTAATAGATTCTCACGATTTACCAAGCTTCAATGATGCTACTAACTATGCTAATACACTGTGTATGAACATATTAAAATTCCATCATCATATGTGTGTATCCTAATTAAAATACTTTCAGAAGAAGGGGGATGTGTTATGATGAGTCACACTTCTCCTTTTAAGAAGGTGATGTCGTACTGTAACATACTTCTAAAAATAGACGGCTGCGTCAGCCATCATTCCCTTTTTACCAAGCTCATTATTTCCTGGATTGTCAAAGAAATAATATTACAGTAGTTATACTAATACAAAGAGTCAAAATACCCATTACTTTGGCAATTAACAGGGCAAATGTGTACATATACCGTCAGGTAATGCAGCGTTGTGTATTCCGATGCTGTGTGGGTTTATTTACAAGCTAAACGTGTATTATAACACACACGTGTTTCATGTAAAATTACACGCGTGCTGTACTTTTTTTAAAATCACCTTTTAGAACGCCGACCCTCTACAACACGAAGAATAGTTTTACCGTTGTGCCAAGTAACTATGCACAAGCATGCGTTTCACATCTCTTAAGTGGAAAATATCCCTTCTAGGTATCTGAATGAACAATGGAAATAGGTAAGTTCTCCAGCATGAAGTTGTATTTGTAGATAATGACTGCCACTGAATAATGACCCGGAAAGAATTAAGGTTTTGCAATGGAACAATTCATGCAAATCAATAATTTTGGGTCATTAATCTTTTAAAAGAACATCATTCCTAAGCTGTGTATCGATTTTAGGAAATACCATCCAACCGGTGGAGCATACCTCACAGTCCGTGGAGGTTATGTAAAAGATTTTAAAAGCCACCCGCAACAGCTAGATAATCTATTCCTGTTACTCTCAATGATCGCAAATCATGATAGTTTACGTCTTAATATCTGATGCAGCGTTCAATAGACCCTATGCTTATGATGTCACAAAGTAGAAGGTGCTCCCTCGTTGGGAGGAAAAGGTCGTATCACTGCACGTTACACCAACAAAATTTCTCAACCATTCGCATACGCGCTTAAGTCTACTGCACGCAAGGGCGGAATCTACATCGTTCGTGCACGTGTACTTTATTGTTCTCATCCAAACTGACGTCGGGTGACGTAAATGCATAAGGTCAATAACAGAGTTACTTCAAGCATATAAAGAATCACGAGAACTCAGAGTACAAACAAACAGCGTCATGCAAGCCAAGATGTAGCTGACTACTATAGAGTATATGCCCTTTAGGTATACATGTGCATATGAAATATTGTTTTACTCCCTGCACTTCCATGAATCTTTGTATGCTTGACGTAATCATTAGAGTCTGCCATTGTTCAATCAATCTAGACATCGGTGAAGTCAACTTTGGCTTTACTCATTACGTAATGCAAGCGACAAAACAGATCAGAAAAGATCTCTTTCAGAACGTTCAAGTAAGTGTTCTCTTCTCTCATTGGTTAACAATGGTTGGTTAATTTTTAAAATATACTTCACAAAGATTAACTTTGCCCTAAATCTTTCAAGAACGTGTTTTAAGTAATTGAAATAGATATATTATGTACATTCTATTTCTGATGAATTTTGAGCATATCGGAAATACTTGGTAGATACCTCAAGTAAAAACAAATTCAAGCTTCAAAAGCCTGGCCAATGTTAACTTTCCATTAACAAACAGTGATAACAACATCAGAATGCCCTGGCGCCCAAACAGCGCTTAAACAATAGTAGTCATAGTATGTATTGCACTGTAAAGTTGATGTAGCCTTTTGCCATGACGTAGCGTTAAAATTTAAAACATCCTATGCAGGGCGTAACGTAAGGCTAGGTCACAGACTTCTAACTGTCTTAGTTATTGCTTTACAAAGGTCCTAGGCCTAAGTCTAGCCTTTTTCTTTTACATAGTATGTTTCTCTAAATTTGCACATGCCAATCAAAATCAAAAGCCAATATGAGTCTTTGCCTTAACTCTGCTTACCCACCACCGTGCTGTTAGGGCCAACATGGATGTGTTTACCACTAGGCTATTGAAACGGTATCATCTTTAAAGCTTCATGGTTTTAAAGGTACGAAAGTTTACTGTGTAAGAAACTTATTTTCCAAGTACCTTTAAAAGGTGTTTTCCAAGATGGTAAATCACAATTTGGGCATTTTAAGTAACTTTTGGCGTGTGCTAAATTCAGTGTGGCAAATCTGCTTGGTAAAACAATTCGTATCTGACATAATATCACTTATTAGGGCGTTATGTCACCACCGGTTGAAAGGTAGTGTGAAAGTAAAGTTTGCTAACCATGTCTCCCTAATTGTTGCAAGCCTGCCGCAAGCCCTGTAAGAGTCAGGTACTTATGCTACTTTGAGATTTCATATTTTAAGAATTCACAAAGGCTCTTGCATACAAGTTGTTTTGCAAAGCGTAGTAGACCGATGATCATGATGTGTGCTGAAGCATGTTGGTAAAAACGTATAGTTACGTTTACTTGAGTCATTTTAAATCGCAAACGTTATCGACAAGCTAAGGGGAAGATTTTTGACCAAGATTGATGGTGATTTGTTCTTGTTACTACTTTGCGAATCAGATCAGTTTACCAACTTGAAGGTGCTCAGCATGGCTTGCAGTCAGAGAGTGCAAAACAAGGGGAATATTCTACCAGGCTATTACTAACTTTTAGCCTTGATTGAGTGAACTAATAAACTTTTGTCGGCGAAAAAGGGGTGATTTAAGCTTGAATGAATGTTTTGACCAAAGGCCTTTGCAGTCTAGTGATGTGTGATTGATTGAGCCCAGCTATCAGGTGACAGGTTTGTATGTGCGTAGTAGCAACGGCATGTTGCATTAGAGAATAAAGCGGCTGTTTTGCAGCTAATTCAATTTAACGAGCGGAACTGTTCCATATTGATGTTTTGGCTGATTTCTATGATCCGTTTGATATTGTGATAATGTGACCATAAGGGATTGACAAAATATACTCACGGGACTGATGACCATTAATATGATATGGCAAATATTAACTTGAAAGTGGTCACAGGGTACCATGCACTTCTAGATCCTGGTTTTGGTATTAACTAATCTCGAGAAGAACTTAAGTACCTAGGCAGTGGGGGACAACAGTGATACCGACTTCTTCACTTCTTCACTAGGCAACCATTTCATATTGTTTTTAATCAGAAGCCATGATCTTTCTCTAGAGCTGGAAAATAAGGGTAGTACTGCACTGCATGCATTCCAGTCCTACCATGAGGATACCTGAATGCACCTCTACCCTTTAAAATACAGGTTATGAACCTTCATGTAGTGCGGCTCCCGAACTGAAAAGTGGGGAGAAAATGTGATGGTTCAAAAATAAAAAAAAACGCATAGAAAGAGTCTTTAGTAAACATCACAACCGATCAAGGTGTTGCATTTTTAAGATGCCTAACAAATGAATAATGCTGTTTTCTAAGTGAAATGCTTTCATTTCTTCATTTCTAAATAGCAACGCATGTGGTACTCTGGAGTCCCTTGCTGTGGTAATTGGAAAACAAAACATTATATGCTAAAGATTAAGTTAAAAGAAACCTTCCAATATATTCAGTTTTTTGTTCTTGTTGATATATGCAGGCACCTCAGCTGTGGAGATAAATACTCATGCGGTAACTTTTCAAGGATATTCTTTGGCACTTGTATTGGATACGATCATTAACGGAAATGAAAAGCTCTGACAATGAACTTTCCATCCAATTCCATCAATTGTTAACTTTTGGAATTTTATTTTTTTAACGTTACCTTTAAAGTTTTTATACTATAAACTAATGGTTTAGAACCAACACTTACTTGTACGCAGCATTTAAACGAATATGGGATCCCTAGACATTCCATGCATGATCGATGACTGAATTGTGTTGACTTAAGTTCAGACAAAAGCTTCACTCTGTTCAATTAGTGATGAATAATCGTGCAGATCGGTGATGTATTCGAGTGTACAGCTGACAGCGCACACATAGAAATGTCTTTATATGGATTTGAGGAATTTAAACTCAGTACAAGCTGTCTCAAACTGTAGGGGAGGCTCACGAGACGTGTTGTTTTTAAACTGGATGAGGAGCTTACAGTAATATGGGTGGTATAATGTTTAATTTCTGGAGTGAAATGTTGTACTCTGCTCTTTATCTGATCATATGCTTTCAATGGGTTTACTGGGTTCATTTTATTGTATCTAACTTTAGTTATAGAGTACAAATTTAATTTATTTACCCCGTTTTTAATTAATATACAGTGTATTCTAATTTTTGTATGACATAAAATTATATGAAACTTCTGTGAGTTATTGTGTAAATGGATCGTTAATACCTTGCAAAATAGCATAGTTTTCCTCTAGTACTCACTGTAAATTTTGTGGAATATGTTTAAGATACTTATGTACTGTAGGAAAATCAAATGTTCGTATCATTTAGCTGATAAAGTAAGGGTGGTTCAGTTGTTGATTTTTTGAAGTACTCCTTGTGTATTATTCTCTTATGTATCTTGAAAATGGTCTACATTTAGTGTAACTGGAGATAGAAGTTGTAATACTAAAACAAATTTATAAAAGTCAATGCAGAAGTGGGGATGAGGGTATTGTCAAAGTGGAGGATGATATTCCTTGTAACGATAAAGGAGTGTAGGTGCTAACAGATGAGGCATTCCGTACAATTTGGAGGTAATGTCGGCCCAAGAGTTGACATGAGCAAAGTTCTATTCGGTGGGATATGTTGTGGGGATTACCTCGACCTCCTTTGGTTCTGTGCATAGTACAGTTCTTTATGGTAACAATGGACATTTATGGAAACGCATATGTGTTCAAGTTGTTAGGGAAAGTGTTTCGTTGCATTTTTTCCTTACATTAATTAGAATCAGTTCACCTTTATCTGTTGTTTGTCAGAGTTAACGTCTGTAAAATCTTTGTAGACTTCATGTGTTGCAAATACCAGCATTTCAACATAACACAAGCTTAAGGAGG